>WNWK01012762.1:0-58175 GCA_009830355.1 Cherax destructor | reverse complement strand
GATATATAATATAACCTATTCACTGTATTTCTTTAACTTGTCACATATTTATTTCACTTTATTATCTAGGGTGACACACGTGGCAACGTCGCCTGGAGCACACTAGGCCCACTGACCCCGCCACCAAATATTTATTTCTAGTTCACTTATAAAATTATGGCTCTTCCCACACTTATGTGGCTCAGGGCAACTCGTAAATCACTTCAAGGGTTGTTCACTACCCTGACACACTTGATAACCCCTGTAGTACCCTTGTGTAGCCCTCAAAAACACTTATATTCACGGAACCCTACAAGATGCGACTGACTGGCACGGCGTCCCTACTGTGTGTGTGTGTGTGTGTGTGTGTGTGTGTGTGTGTGTGTGTGTGTGTGTGTGTGTGTGTGTATGCTTGTGTGTGTGTGTGTGTGTGTGTGCTTGTGTGTGTGTGTGTGTGTGTGAGTGTGTATTTGTGTGTGTGTGAGTTAGTTAGTTAGTTACCATTTTGTCCTAGGCACATGTCAATTAGACACTAGGCCTGTTGTATATATGTGTGTGTGTATGTGTATGTAAGGAAACACTTCGAAATGTTTCTGCCCCACCGGGAATTGAACCCGGCCCCTCCGTGCGTGAAGCCTCTTCACTGATCGCTACTGGGTCCCTTCTCTCCCCGCTCCATGAGCTTTATCATACCTCGTCTTAAAGCTATGTATGGTTCCTGCCTCCACTACATCACTTGCTAGACTATTCCACTTCCTGACAACTCTATGACTGAAGAAATACTTCCTACATCCCGTTGACTCATCTAAGTCTTCAACTTCCAATTGTGACCCCTTGTTTCTGTGTCCCCTCTCTGGAACATCCTGTCTCTATCCACCTTGTCTATTCCCAGCAGTATTTTGTATGTCGTTATCATGTCTCCCCTAACCCTCCTGTCCTCCAGTGTTGTCAGGCCGATTTCACTTAGCCTTACGTCGTAGGACATTTCCCTTAGCTCTGGAACTAGCCTTGTCGCAAACCTTTGCACTTTCTCTAATTTCTTGACGTGCTTGACCAGGTACGGGTTCCAAACTGGCGCTGCATACTCTAGTATGTACCTGACGTACACGGTGTACAGTGTCTTGAACGATTCCTTACTAAGGTATCGGAACGCTATTCTCAGGTTTGCCAGGCGCCCGTATGCTGCAGCAGTTATCTGGATGACGTGTGCTTCCGGAGACGTGCTTGGTGTTATACTCACCCCAAGATCTTTCTCCTTGAGCGAGGTTTGCAGTCTTTGGCCACCTAGCCTATACTCTGTCTGCGGTGTACTCACCTAGTTGTGGTTGCAGGGGTCGAGTCATAGCTCCTGTGTGTGTGTGTGTGTACTCACCTAATTGTGGTTGCAGGGGTCGAGACTCAGCTCTTGGCCCCGCCTCTTCGCTGTCCGCTACTGGGTCTCTGCTCTCCCTGCTTCATGAGCTTTATCATACTTCTTCTTAAAACTGTGTATGGTTCCTGCCTCCACTATATCTTTCTCTAGACTATTCCACTTCCTGACTACTCTGTGGCTGAAGAAATGCTTCCTAACATCCCTTTGACTCATCTGAGTCTTCAGCTTCCAGTTGTGCCCCCTTGTTTCTGTGTTCCCTCTCTGGAACATCCTGTCACTGTCTACCTTGTCGATTCCCCGCAGTATTTTGTATGTCGTTATCATGTCTCCTCTGACCCTTCTTTCCTCCAGTGTTGTTAGTCCTATTTCCCTCAACCTTTCTTCATAAGACAGACCCCTGAGTTGTGGAACTAACCTTGTCGCAAACCTTTGCACTTTCTCTAGTTTCTTTACGTGCTTGACCAGGTGTGGGTTCCAGACTGGTGCTGCATATTCTAGTATGGGCCTGACGTACACGGTGTACAGTGTCTTGAACGATTCCTTGTTAAGGTAACGGAACGCTAATCTTAGGTTTGCCAGTCGCCCATATGCTGCCGCAGTTATCTGGTTGATGTGTGCCTCCGGAGACGTGCTTGGCGTTATATTCACCCCAAGGTCTTTCTCCTTTGCCGAGGTTTGTAGCCTTTGTCCGCCTAGCCTGTACTCTGTCAGCGGTCTTCTTTGCCCTTCTCCGATCTTCATGACTTTGCATTTGGTGGGATTGAATTCGAGAAGCCAGTTGCTAGACCAGATGTCAAGCTTGTCCAGGTCACTTTGAAGTCCTGCTTGGTCCTCATCCGATGTGATTCTCTTCATTAATTTCACATCATCTGCGAACAGAGACACTTCTGAGTCTATCCCGTCCGTCATGTGTGTGTGTGTCTGTGTGTGTGTGTGTGCTTGTATGTGTGTGTGTGTGTGTGTGTGTGTGTGTGTGTGTGCTTGTATGTGTGTGTGTGTGTGTGTGTGCTTGTATGTGTGTGTGTGCTTGTGTGTGTGTGTGCTTGTGTGTGTGTGTGTGTGTGTGTGTGTGTGTGTGTGTGTGTGTGTGTGTGTGTGTGTGGTGTGTGTGTGGTGTGAGTGAGTGAGTGTGTGTGTGTGTGTGTGTGTGTGTGTGTGTGTGTGTGTACTCACTTATATGTACTCACCTATATGTGGTTGCAGGGGTCGATTCATAACTCCTGGCCCCGCCTCTTCACTGGTCGATACTAATTCACTCTCTCCCTGCTCCATAAGCTTTATCATACCTCTTCTTAAAGCTATGTATGGAACTTGCTTCCACTACTTCACTCTCCAGGTTATTCCACTTCTTTACAACTCTAAGGCTAAAGAAATACTTCCTAACATACCTATGACTCATCTGGGTTCTCAGTTTCCAATTGTTGCCCCTTGTTCCTGTATCCCATCTCTGAAACATTCGAGCCCTGTCCACCTTGTCAATTCCTCTCAGTATTTTATACGTTGTTATCATGTCCCCCCTGTCCCTCCTATCCTCTAGTGTCATCAGGTTGAGTTCCCTTAACCTCTCCTCATAAGACATACTTCTCAGTTCCGGGACTAAACGTGTTTCAAATTTATGCACTTTCTCCAATTTCGTGACGTGTTTGACTAGGTGTGGGTCCATACTGGTGCTGCATACTCCAGTATAGGCCTGACATACACGGTGTACAATGTCATGAATGACTCCTTACTCAGATGTCTAAACGCTAATCTCAGGTTTGCCAATCGCCCATATGCTGCAGCAGTTATTTGATTGACGTGTGCCTCAGGAGACATGTTCGTTATAATGCTTACCCCAAGATCCTTTTCTTTAAGTGACGTTTGCAGCCTTTGATTCCCTAACATGTATGCCGTCTGCGGTCTTCTGTGTCCTTCCCCAATCTTCATGACCTTACACTTACTGGGGTTAAACTCTAGGAGCCATTTGTTTGACCAGACTTGTAGTCTGTCCAGATCCCCTTGCAATCTTAACTGATCCTCGTCCGCTTGTATTCTCCTCATAAGTTTCACATCATCAGCGAACAGTGACACTTCTGAATCTATTCCTTCCGTCATGTCATTCACATATATAAGAAACAGCACCGGACCTAGGACTGACCCTTGTGGAACCCTACTCGACACATGCGCCCACTCTGACACTTCATCACGTACCAACACTCGTTGATTCCTTCCAGTTAGATATTCCCTGATCCATTGGAGTACTTTTCCTATTATTCCTGCCTGCTCCTCTAATTTTTGCACCAGTCTCTTGTGTGGTACTGTGTCAAAAGCCTTCTTACAGTCCAAAAAGATGCAATCTACCCATCCCTCTCTCTCCTGTCTTACTTCTGTTACCTTATCGTAGAACTCAAGTAGATTTGTGACACAGGATTTCCCATCTCTGAAGCCGTGCTGATTGTCATGTATGAGCCCAATCTTTTCAATATGTTCCACAACTCTTCTCCTGATGATCTTTTCCATTACTTTACATACTATACAAGTCAGAGACACTGGTCGATAGTTTAACGCTTCCTGTCTGTTTCCCTTCTTAAAAATTGGAACTACATATGCTGTCCTCCACACCTCAGGCAATTGTCCAGTTTCGATAGATTTTCTGAAGATTGTTGCTAGTGGCACACACAGTTCCTCTTCTCCTTCTCTCAGTATCCAAGGAGATATGTTATCTGGGCTCACCGCCTTTGATGTATCTAGTTCACTTAGCAGTTTCATCACCTCTACCTTGGTTATGTGTATTGTGTCCAGCACCTGCTGGTGCACCCTACCTACACGATTTTCTGGAAGTATCCCTGTCTCTACCGTGTGTGTAGGTGTACGTGTGGGGGTGAGAGTTGCCAGAAGCAAACATTAATGACGTGATAGAAGCAGGAGGAAAGTGCGTCTTGGAAGTAGCAATGTGGAACGTCAGTAGCAATGTGGAACGTCAGTAGCAGGGAGGAGGAACATTACCTATCTATTTCATGTGGCTCAGACCTAGGGTGAAATTACTAAGCCTACTAAGCGCGCCTACTGCCAGTATCTACATGTAAACATCTACATGTAAACATCTACATGTTAACGTCTACATGTAACCATCTACATGTAAACATCTATATGTAAACATCTACAGTGGACCCCCGAGTTTCGTAAAAACTTCACTCCTGAAGTCTGCTCAAGTGCCATTACCGAACGAATTTACTCCCTTAAGGAAAAATTTCACGTAGGTTAGTCTATTTCAGACCCCCAAAAATACACTTCCACAAGAACTTACAAAATTATACTTACATAATTGCACGATTTCCGGGGTATTCGTTAACCGAGGGTCCACTGTACTTGGAAACGTCTATATGTAAACATCTACATGTAAACATCTACGTGTATACATCTACACCACTGGGTTTCCCTCTCCTGGTTTTCTATTAAAAATTCTTTTCGGAAATTTTTAATCTATGTGAATTATAGATCCTGGGGATAATGAAGGAGAGTGGAAGAGGAGGGAAGGAGGGACTTAGAAAAGGGAGAGGAGGGAAGAAATAAGGGAAGTAGGTCGGTATGGAAGAGGTGAAGGCATATAGGTAGGAAGAGAAAGTACCTTTGATGAGTTTTAAGAGTTTTCCTACCATTGTAGCCTAGCCCTGGGCTAGCTTTGTCTGGTGCTTGCCTGGTCAACCAGGCTGTTGCTGCTGGTGATCCGCTGGCCAAATATCCGTCACAGCCTGGTTGATCCTGCATATGATGGAATAAATTGTGCAATTTCTTCTTGAAGAGTTCTACACTTGTTCCAGCAGTATTTCTGATATATTCCGGCAAGATGTTGAAATAGTCTGGGACTGCAAATGTTGATACAATGTTCTTTTATTGTGCCCACGGCGCCCATGCCTTTCACTGTGTTTATTCTGCACATTGTTTCATATCTCTCACTCCAGTATGTTGTTAAGTGGACTAGGCCCTTAAGTGCTTTCCATGTATATATTATCATGTATCTCTCTCTCCTCCTCTCCACCGAGTACATATTTAACACTTCGAGGCGTTCCAAGTAATTTAAATGCTTTAGTGGCTCTGTGCGAGCAGTAAATAATCTTCGAATTTGTTGCAACTCTGGTATCTGTCCTGCCTTGAGCGGAGCAGTCAGCGCTGATCAGTACTCCAGGCGAGAGAGCACACCCAGTGTGGCACATAAAGAAAGAAGGAATGAGGGAAATAGGAAGTAGTGTGGGAAACTAAGGATGAGGGAGATGGGGGAAGGAGAGATAGAGGGACTGGGGGGAGAGAGAAAAGGAGGAAGAGAGGAAAGGAAGGGGAGTGGAAAGATGAGAGAGAGAGAGAGAGGAGTTCAAAAAAACAGATGAGAAAAGAGAGGGTGAACCAAGGAGAGAGGCGGAGCAAGGAAAAGGGACACTCAGTTATGGGAGAGTTTACCAAAAGCCTCGTTAATACTTCATTATAATTTCAAAGAAAAAGACGATGGTTAATTAAGCATTAGTTTGCCTTAGAGACAGCAAATAAAAGCTCTTTGGGAAGCTCCCTCCAGGACCTTCACAACACATGTTCTGTACAAGACACCTCCCTCCAAGACCTTCACAACACATGTTCTGTACAAGACACCTCCCTCCAGGACCTTCACAACACATGTTCTGTACAAGACACCTCCCTCCAAGACCTTCACAACACATGTTCTGTACAAGACACCTCCCTCCAAGACCTTCACAACACATGTTCTGTACAAGACACCTCCCTCCAGGACCTTCACAACACATGTTCTGTACAAGACACCTCCCTCCAGGACCTTCACAACACATGTTCTGTACAAGACACCTCCATCCAAGACCTTCACAACACATGTTCTGTACAAGACACCTCCATCCAAGACCTTCACAACACATGTTCTGTACAAGACACCTCCCTCCAAGACCTTCACAACACATGTTCTGTACAAGAAACCTCCCTCCAAGACCTTCACAACACATGTTCTGTACAAGACACCTCCCTCCAGGACCTTCACAACACATGTTCTGTACAAGACACCTCCCTCCAAGACCATGAACATTCTCAGCTTAGTTTTCTTAGTTACTCCTCCTAGTCCCTGTCATCATTCACTGATCCTTCATCCAACATTCCTACAATCTTTCACTTATACATTCAGAGGTTTTCTTTACACTTTCCTTGAGAAGTCCCTCATTCTTCTTCCTCTGAGTGAACTTTCACTCTTGTGTTCCTCTTGTTGTGGCTGTGGAGACGTTAAGGGGCACGTCAGTTTCCCTGTCTGCTAATATCATGTTTATTTTTCCCCTATAATCTACCTTATCCATAATTACTATCGCATTTGCTTTGCCTGCTTTCGTAAGGTGAAGTCCAGGATCTTTCCTTAATTCATGGTATAACCTAACTAATCTTTGAGGACGATTGTGTTGTAGAGGTGTGAGCAAAGCTCAGACCTTTGAGAACAATTGTCCTCTAAGATTAGTTAAGTTATACCATGAATTAAGGAAAGATCCTGGACTTCACCTTACGAAACAAACAAAGCAAATGCGATAGTAATTATGGATAAGGTAGATTATAGGGGAAAAATAACATATTAGAAGACAGGGAAATTGACGTGCCCCTTAACCCTTAGTCCTCTCTGCTACTCTATTCTCACCTTCATTATCTGTCTACATCCTTCCTTTGGCGTCCCTGTTCCTAATTTTGCTGACTTGTTCTGTTTTCTGTGTTGTCTCTGGCTTCGGAATGGCTTATTTTCAGCATTAAACTACTAGAATCGCTTTTACTTTTTTTGTGAGTGGGTGCATCCATGCATGGGTGCGTGCATGGGTGCGTGTGCAGGTGTGTGTGCGAGTGTTCAAGACCATCACTCGAAGGATATTAATAAAAATTGCTTTGAATTATGTAAATTTATAATTTCTCACGAAGGGCGTACCAAGACAGATTGGACCATAATAATCTTCATTTTCCCCAGCCGCTTCTTCCTCCTTATCGTTCTCTTCCAGTCCGCCTCTTCCTTCCGCCTTTCTTCTCCTTCATCTCACAACACATTCCATTTTAAATGTCTGTGGTGGTAGACTATTTTAAGATAATAATTCTCAAGTGAGAGCAATTCCAACTCTGTAGGTCACTCTTCGCTCCTACCTCACCAGGAGCAAGAAAAAAACGCAATTCGTGAATGTTTGGGCAGGCCCCGTGGCAGCTGGTGCCTAGGCAGGCCCCGTGGCAGCTGGTGCCTAGTCAGATCCCTTGGCAGCTGGTGCCTGGTCATGTCTTGTAGCAGCTGGTGCCTGGTCATGTCTTGTGGCAGCTGGTGTCTGGGCAGGTCCCGTAACTGCTGGTTCCTTGGCAGGTCCTGTGGCAGCTGGTGCTTTGGCAGGTACAGTGGCAGCTGGTGCCTGGGCAGGTCCCGTGGCAGCTGGTGCCTGGGCAGGTCTCGTAGAAGTTGGTGTCTGGGCACACGTCTTGACTCAGAACGATGAAGGTACAGGATTGGGAGGAGAGGGAAATGAAGACAGAGGAGGGGGAGAGTGGGAGGAGAGGGAGATGATGACAGAGGAGGGGGAGGGAGGCTATCAGCAGCAGTGTTGATATATGGTCTAACATGAAGCAACATGACGTATTTATGTTCGTTCCCGGAGGGGATGGGAGGAACGGTTACGGGAAATCTTGTAGTTTGGGTGCCTGGAAAGGTGGTGTGAGAGTGGGGAGGGTGGTGAGAAAGTGGGGAAGGTGGTGAGAAAGTGGGGAAAGTGGTGAGAACATGGGGAAAGTGGTGAGAAAGTGGGGAAGGTGGTGAGAAAGTGGGGAAAGTGGTGAGAAAGTGGGGAAGGTGGTGAGAAAGTGGGGAAAGTGGTGAGAAAGTGGGGAAGGTGGTGAGAAAGTGGGGAAAGTGGTGAGAAAGTGGGGAATGTGGTGAGAAATTACGATATATATACTTGTTGGAAATATATATATATATATATATATATATATATATATATATATATATATATATATATATATATATATATATATATATATATATATATATATATATATATATATATATATATATATATATATATATATATATATATATATATATATATATATATATATATATATATATATATATATGAAGACAACCACTATGAAAAATAGAGAATTCAAGCGTTTTCGTGACTACTCACATTATCAAGGAACTTGATAATGTGAGTAGTCACGAAAGCGCTTGGAATTCCTCTATTTTTCATAGTGGTGTCTTGCATATTTTGATATCACCTATTTACTGTGATCTTTTTGCATATATATATATATATATATATATATATATATATATATATATATATATATATATATATATATATATATATATATATATATATATATATATATATGTCGCGCCGATTAGGTAAAACTTGCGAATTTGGCTTAAATAGCAACGCTCACCTTGCCATATAAGACAAGTGAAAATTTGTGTATGCAATAATTTCGTCAAAATCATTCTGAACATAACGAAAAAAAATATATTTCATTGTGTCTGTTTATTATTTAATTAATGTTAACGTATCTAAAATATATTTAGTTGGGTTAGGCTAAATTAAATTGCGCTTGTTGTAATAAGGTTAGGTAGGTTTTCAAAGTTTCTCTTGGTACAAAATTATAAATTTTTACATTAACATAAATGAAAAAAATATATCTTTAAAAGTATAAGAGAAATTTTTAGAAAGGACTTAATTTTAAATGAGTTCTTGCTAATTGACCAGTTTTACCTAATCGGCACGACATATATATATATATCCTAGGTAGTAGGTTGGTAGACAGCAACCACCCAGGGAGGTACTACCGTCCTGCCAAGTGAGTGTAAAACGGAAGCCTGTAATTGTTTTACATGATGGTAGGATTGCTGGTGTTTTTTTTCTGTCTCATAAACATGCAAGATTTCAGGTATGTCTTGCTACTTCTACTTACACTTAGGTCACACTACACATTCATGTACAAACATATATATACACACCCCTCTGGGTTTTCTTCTATTTTCTTACTAGTTCTTGTTCTAATTTCCTCTTATCTCCATGGGGAAGTGGAACAGAATTCTTCCTCCGAAAGCCATGTGTGTCGTAAGAGGCGACTAAAATGCCGGGAGCAAGGGGCTAGTAACCCCTTCTCCTGTATATATTACTAAATGTAAAAGGAGAAACTTTCGTTTTTCTTTTTGGGCCACCCTGCCTCGGTGGCCACCCTGCCTTGGTGGGCCACCCTGCCTTGGTGGGAAATGGCCGGCGTGTTGAAAGAAAGATATATATATATATATATATATATATATATATATATATATATATATATATCGTGAAAAATAGGTAAAATTGGTCAGTTAGCAAGAACTCATTTAATATTAAATCCTTTCTAATTTTTTTCTCTTATACGTTTAAAGAGGTATTTTTTCATTTATGTTAATATAAAAATTAATAATTTTGTACCAAAAGAACCTTAGAAAACCTACCTAACATTATTATAAAAACCACAAATTAATTTAGCCTAATCCATCTATATATATTTTACATAAGTTTACAATAATTTAATAATAAACAAACACAATGAAATATATTTTTTTCGTTAGGTTCAGAATGATTTTTGCGAAATTATTTCATACACAAATTTTCCCTTGCCTTATTCGGCAAGAAGAGCATTGCTATTTAAGCCGAAATCACAGGAGGAGGATATATGATGGGGAGATTGGAAGAGGCAGATAGCAAGATACAAAGGATTGAATAAGAAACAAGGGTTGGAGAGAAGGGTTGGAGAACGCCTGTGTTGCAGAAAGTTTCTGACTGGTCCACGAAGATGAGCAGGAAGCCTCACTGAATAAAGAGAACTGAGATGCCAATACACGTAAAGGGGAATATTTTTTTTCACGAATGGTTGACACAGTGTAGACGGGGAGGCCACTGCTGCTGCTGACAGCTCACCGTCCTCCATACTTGTGCCCCCTAACTGCTCCCTCCCCACCACACAATACTGCTCTCCTCTCTTCACCAAACTGCTTTATATATATATATATATATATATATATATATATATATATATATATATATATATATATATATATATATGTCGTGCCGATTAGGTAAAACTTGCGATTTTGGCTTAAATGGCAACGCTCACCTTGCCATATAAGACAAGTGAAAATTTGTGTATGCAATAATTTCGCCAAAATCATTCTGAAAATAACGAAAAAAATATATTTCATTGTGTTTGTTTATTATTAAATTAATGTTAACACTATCTAAAATATATTTAGTTCGGTTAGGCTAAATTAAATTGCGCTTGTTCTAATAAGGTTAGGTAGGTTTTCAAAGTTTCTCTTGGTACAAAATTATAAATTCTTACATCAACATAAATGAAAAAAATATATCTTTAAACGTATAAGAGAAAATTTAAGAAAGGACTTAATTTTAGATGAGTTCTTGCTAATTGACCAGTTTTACCTAATCGGCACGACATATATATATATATATATATATATATATATATATATATATATATATATATATATATATATATATTATTATTATTATTATTAACACATCGGCCGTTTCCCACCGAACCGAGGCAGGGTAACCCTAAAAAGAAGAAACATTTTCATTATCATTCACTCCATCACTGTCTTGCCAGAGGTCCGCCTACAATGCAGTTCAAAAGCTGCAACATATCAGCATCCTTCCTTCAGAGTGCAGGCACTGTACTTCACACCTCCAGAACTCAAGTCCAGCTAACCGGTTTACCTAAATCCCTTCATTAATGTTATTTTGCTAATACTCCAACAGCAAGTCAGATCATAAAAACCAGTCGTCTCCACTCGTTTCTATCTAATACGCTCACGCATGCTTATTGGAAGTCCAAGCCCCACGCACACAATACCTTCTTTACCCCCTCCCTCCAAGCTTTCCTAGGACGACCCTTACCCCACCTTCTACTACAGATTTATATGCCCTCCCAGTTATTCTGTTTTGCTGCATCCTCTCTAAATGACCGAACCACCTCAACAACCCCTCCTCAACCCTCTGTATAATAATATTTTTAGTAACCCTGCACCTCCTTCTAATCTCCAAACTAAGGATTCTCTGCATTATATTCACACCACACATTGACCTCAGACATGACATCTCCACTGTCTCCAGCCTTCTCCTTGTTTCAACATTCACAACCCATGTTTCACACCCATGTAAGAGAGTTGGTATAACTATACTCTCATACATTCCCCTTTTTGCTTCCATGGATAACGTTCTTTGTCCCCACAAACTCCTCAGTGCACCACTCACCTTTTTCTCCTCATCAGTTCTATGATTCACCTCGTCTTTCATAGACCCATCTGCTGACAACTCCACTCCCAATTATCTGAATACATTCACTTCCTCTATACTCCCTCTCTCCAATCTGAAATCCAATCTTTCATTAGCTAAAGTTTTTTGTTATCCTGTGATGGATATGTGGGGCAGCGGGCCTTCAGCAGCAACAGCCTGGTTGACCACGCAAGCACCAGAAGAGCCTGGCCCATGGACGGGCTTCGAGAGTAGTGAAACTCTTGAAACTCTTCAAAGGTATATCAAAGGTTATATATATATATATATATATATATATATATATATATATATATATATATATATATATATATATATATATATATACATGTATATATATATATATATATATATATATATATATATATATATATATATATATATATATATATATATGTGTGTGTGTGTACTCACCTAATTGTGGTTGCAGGGGTCGAGACTCAGCTCCTGGCCCCGCCTCTTCGCTGTCCGCTACTGGGTCTCTGCTCTCCCTTCTCCATGACCTTTATCATACCTTGTCTTAAAACTATGTATGGTTCCTGCCTCCACTATATCTTTCTCTAGACTATTCCACTTCCTGACTACTCTGTGGCTGAAGAAATGCTTCCTAACATCCCTTTGACTCATCTGAGTCTTCAGCTTCCAGTTGTGTCCCCTTGTTTCTGTGTTCCCTCTCTGGAACATCCTGTCACTGTCTACCTTGTCAATTCCCGCAGTATTTTGTATGTCGTTATCATGTCTCCTCTGACCCTTCTTTCCTCCAGTGTTGTTAGTCCTATTTCCCTCAACCTTTCTTCATAGGACAGACCCTGAGTTGTGGAACTAACCTTGTCGCAAACCTTTGCACTTTCTCTAGTTTCTTTACGTGCTTGACCAGGTGTGGGTTCCAGACTGGTGCTGCATATTCTAGTATGGGCCTGATGTACACGGTGTACAGTGTCTTGAACGATTCCTTGTTAAGGTAACGGAACGCTAATCTTAGGTTTGCCAGTCGCCCATATGCTGCCGCAGTTATCTGGTTGATGTGTGCCTCTGGAGACGTGCTTGGCGTTATACTCACCCCAAGGTCTTTCTCCTTTGCCGAGGTTTGTAGCCTTTGTCCGCCTAGCCTGTACTCTGTCAGCGGTCTTCTTTGCCCTTCTCCGATCTTCATGACTTTGCATTTGGTGGGATTGAATTCGAGAAGCCAGTTGCTAGACCAGATGTCAAGCTTGTCCAGGTCTGTTTGAAGTCCTGCTTGGTCCTCATCCGATTGTCGCGTGGGTCTTGGGAGAGATATATAGGAGGTCAAAGATACTCCTTGTTGGATGGTTACGGTATATTTACAGTAAGTGAAGGAGAGTCCAGCCACCCATCTGTCTCGCCTGTAGGTCTAACGTTAGTGAGGGAGTGCCTCTATGAGAGGCTGTGCACATGCGCTGAGCCTCTGACGTCAGTGGGTACCGTGACGTCACACGCAAAGGGACCAGCTGTATAAAAGGAAAGATACACTACACAAGTGTATATATGATACTGACACGACAGCTCGGCCATGTTATCGTATGACGTCTCGGCATACTATACAACTCTATAGGCTGAACAGACAGGTGGTACTGGATGAATCTATACAATAGCAAACACATTATAACTTTGAACTGATCAAGATTAATCTTACTCTCGCACTTCTTGAGTTAATGGTACTTAAGAGAAATTTAATGGATCTAGATATAACGAATTACATATAAATTACAATTTGCAAATTTGATCGATCAATCGATATGTATTCATGTACTCTTCGGCTTCTGAGGAAGAATAAATATTTACAGGGAAGAAGTTTTAACAGGAAAGATAAACTCGGCTAACACGGGTTATACTGTTAAAACTCAGAACTCAGAGAGAACTTGAACACACAACAATCTTGCTAGATACTGGAAATCTAATAACAAAACACACAGTCAATAATTCGGTTCTAAACTGGATTTTCTAATTTTCTATCTTTAGCTCACAACTTATGATCACTTTCCTACTGGAGGAATGAACAACTCGGTTTTGATTAACTTATAATCACTTTCCTACTGGAGGAATAAACAGGCTCGGTGGAGTGGATGGATCCTCCCCGGTTGAAATAGTTAGCTCAATGACACAAAGTATGAGCAAAGGAGAACGGTTCTCACTATCTCTTACTGCAGGTAAGAATTACTCGACACACGACACTTTACTCTGCAAAGGCTTACTGTCAACTGGAAGGAACACTATCTGGAACACGAGGGACAACAACTGGCACTCTAGTGAGTACACTAGCAACAGAAACGGCTTTCTGCAATTGCTTTTGCATCAGCGAGAGATGCTATAACTCATTCAAATAGTCTTTCTTCAACAAAGCGTCCCCTGGAGAGGAACTACTACTTGAACTAGCAACATTGCAAGGATAGACTCAGTACTCAAGGCGGTCCGGGATACCTCCGGTACCCTAGGCATCTGAACGCTATCTTGCATGCAAGATATTGTAGGGGCTGAATTCCAGACAGGAGTGACAGTAATACTAGTGCCTTGATCGCTCGGCTACGTTAATAAGTGAAACACATACTTTCTACAAGAACTAATCTGAACTTCACATTCCGCATCACTCTGGCAATTCTCTGATACAAGCTGGAAGAACAAACACATTGTTCAAAGGCTAAAGACTGTCTTTCAGTCATTAAGGGACTATGAGGGCTGTTTACTGACTCATTATCATTATGGCGCTGAATGGCAATACACACAGTATTATCGCACATGGTTACTAGAACTTCAATTCCTCGACTGGCAGCAAACACATTACTACTTAACTTTACTTGAGACATGACTGAGCAATTAAACGAGAATCGAATTGAAAGCAGAAATTTACACAAGTATATAGCACAATATAGCTTAACAGATAGTAATTATTAACTATTCTGCATGAGTAACACGGATAATAGCACAATACCACTAAAGAAAAGATAACTCACTGGAAATTGACTTGGCAAGAATATTCAACACACTAAGATAAAACAATCTAGCTTTAACTTGAACAGCAAAATGAGTTTTCTTTTCTTTAAATATCAACAAAATTGCAACACAATAAAAGAATAGCTTGTCCAGGTCTGTTTGAAGTCCTGCTTGGTCCTCATCCGATGTGATTCTCCTCATTAATTTCACATCATCTGCGAACAGAGACACTTCTGAGTTTATCCCGTCCGTCATGTCATTTACATATACCAAGAATAACACTGCTCCTAGGACTAACCCCTGCGGTACACCGCTCGTCACAGGCGCCCACTGTGATACCTCATCACGCACCATGACCCGTTGTTGCCTCCCTGTGAGGTATTCCCTGATCCATTCCAGTGTCCTTCCTGTTATACATGATTGTTCTTCCAACTTCTTTACTAATCTCATGTGAGGAACTGCAGTCCAGGAAAATGCAATCAACCCACCCTTCCTGCAGTCCAGGAAAATGCAATCAACCCACCCTTCTCTCTCTTGCCTTACCTCTGTTACTTTATCACAGACCTCTAGGAGGTTTGTTACACAGGATTTGCCTTCACGGAATCCGTGCTGTCTGGTGTTTATTATCCTGTTCAGCTCGAGGTGCTCCACCATTCTTTTCCTGATGATTTTCTCCAGGACTTTGCACACTATACATGTAAGTGACACCGGTCTATAGTTTAGTGCCTCTTTGCTGTCTCCTTTTTTAAAGATTGGGACTACGTTGGCCTGTGTTTGTGTATGTGTGTGTACTCACCTAGTTGTACTCACCTAGTTGTGGTTGCAGGGGTCGATTCATAGCTCCTGGCCCCGCCTCTTCACTGGCCGCTACTGGGTCACGCTCCCTGCTCCATGAGCTTTATCATACCTCTCCTTAAAGCTATGTATGGAACCTGCCTCCACTACATCGCTTCCCAAGCTATTCCACTTAACGACCGCTCTGTGACTGAAGAAATACTTCCTAACATCCCTGTGATTCATTTGAGTCTTCAACTTCCAACTGTGTCCCCTTGTTGCTGTGTCCCATCTCTGGAACATTCTGTCTCTGTCCACCTTGTCTATTCCTCTCAGTATCTTATATGTCGTTATCATGTCTCCCCTATCTCTCCTGTCCTCCAGTGTCGTCAGGTCGATTTCCCTTAACCTCTCCTCGTAGGACATACCCCTTAGCTCCGGGACTAGTCTTGTTGCAAACCTTTGCACTTTCTCTAGCTTCTTCACGTGCTTGGCTAGATGTGGGTTCCAAACTGGTGCTGCATACTCCAGTATGGGCCTAACGTACACAGTGTACAGAGTCCTGAACGATCCTTTATTAAGATGTCGGAATGCTGTTCTTAGGTTTGCTAGGCGCCCGTATGCTGCAGCAGTTATTTGGTTGATGTGCGCCTCAGGAGATGTGCTTGGTGTTATACTCACCCCAAGATCTTTTTCCTAGATTGAGGTTTGTAGACTCTGGCCCCCTAGACTGTACTCCGTCTGCGGTCTTCTTTGCCCTTCCCCAATCTTCATGACTTTGCATTTGGTGGGGTTGAACTCCAGGAGCCAATTGCTGGACCAGGCTTGCAGCCTGTCCAGATCCCTTTGTAGTTCTGCCTGGTCCGTGTGTGTGTGTGTGTGTGTGTGTGTGTGTGTCGCGATTTTGGCTTAAATAGCAACGCTTTTTGCCGAATAAGGCAAGCGAAAATTTGTGTATGCATAAATTTCGCAAAAATCATTCTGAACCTAACGAAAAAATATATTTCATTGAGTTTGTTTATTATTAAATTATTGTAAAATTATCTAAAATATATTTAGTTTGATAAGGCTAAATTAAATTGAGCTTCTTTTCATAAGGTAAGGTAAGTTTTCTAAGGTTATTTTGGTACAAAATTATTAATTTTTACATTAACATAAATGAAAAGAAATATATCTTTAAACGTATGAGAGAAAATTTTAGAAAAAATTAATTTAAATGAGGTCTTGCTAATTGACCAATATTACCTATTCGGCACGACATATATATATATATATATATATATATATATATATATATATATATATATATATATATATATATATATATATATATATATATATATATATATATATGCACCATGCGGAAACAAGCGGAGGTATATACAGAGAAAGATCGCAGTCAATAGGAGCAGGATTCGAAACCACGTCAGGGGAGTCTGTCAGGGTTTCCCAAGTGACACTGTAGCCTACTCGACCACAGATGCCGCAAAATCTAGGCAACGTGGTTTACAAGCCATGTTTGTTCCAAGCCTGGATACACCAGTGGGATTCAAGCATGGTTTTAATCTATTTCATTCTCCTCCTATATGTTCTGACTCCCACCAGCGATTTTTATATCAATCTATATAAAAATCTGCGTCTGGCCGGAATTAAATCCTTGCCACTCGCAGTATATTCCTTGCTTTAAACCACTTGTTTCCGTGGATGTATTTATATATAGATAGATAGATAAATAGATGGATGGATAGATAGATAACGTGTAAGTGACCATCTCTATAGTGATCCTTGTGTTTCAAATATATATGAATCTTCATTCGTCTTTGTGGTTGGCAGTGCGTAATATGTCGCGTCTCAAGTCAAAATCCTTTTTTAATGAATCTGAAAGCAAGGCGAGTCTCATAAGTCATAAGGGCGCTTCTCAGCTCACCCTCGGAATATTAATGATTAAATCCACTTAGGGAAAACTTACGGAATATTAGAAGCATGAGAGGTCTGCTGAGTACGTCACTGACCACTCTTCCTACCCCAGGCTCTTGGTGGTTCTTGCGTAGCTGTAGCTGCTGATGTAGGTGCTACATGTTGCTGCTCTTTCTGCATGTGTAGCTGCTGTTGTAGAAGATACATGTCGTTGTTGCTGCTACTGCTGCTGCTGCTGCTGCTGTTGCGGTAGTTGCGGTCTTGTCGTGTTTCCGCTTCATATATTAGGAGAGGAATTTAAGTTAGTATTAGTAGGAATACAAGAGGCAACATAATTTTGAAGATCTTTTATTGTTCAATTATTCTGCAATAACCTTCACACAAGTAACTCTCTACATCTACCTCCACAAGTTATTCTCCTGAATGCCTATGTCTGCATATCCACAGAATGCCTATGTCTGCATATCCACAGAATGCCTATGTCTGCATATCCACAGAATGCCTATGTCTGCATATCCACAGAATCCTCAAATGACAGTGAGTTCTAGATATCTGAAACATTGATCAAAACTGTGTACTTGACAGTTGGTACTTCTGTGTAAACAACTTTTCCTAAACCTGACGCCTCTAAGCCATAATTACAAGTTTTTTGGGTTACTGATTCTCCTTACCCATGATCAATTATTTTAAGATTGTATGCTTCAAAGCTTATTTCTTGGGTAGCATTGAAAATTGGGTTGAGCAAATATTCTGTTAGTGGGACGGATTGTGAAGGACCTGTCTAGTATGGGCCAACAGGCCTGCTGCAGTGTTCCTCCTTTCTTATGTTCTTATGTTCATATGCTGCCCCAGCAGCCTAGTACTAGCAGGCCAGGAGCTGACGAAATGCCTTTTGGACTCTGATCTAACGCCTGTACACTCTGAGGTAACTCTTGTACACTCTGAGTTAACTCTTTTACACTCTGAGCTAACTCCTGTGCACTCTGAGCTAACTCCTGTGCACTCTGAGCTAACTCCTGTGCACTCTGAGCTAACTCCTGTGCACTCTGAGCTAACTCCTGTGCACTCTGAGCTAACTCCTGTGCACTCTGAGCTAACTTCTGTGCACTCTGAGCTATCTCCTTTGGAACTCAAAACGCTTTCTCTTCACAGAAGGTTCGATTTTTGATTGGCTCTGCGTACCCTGTATTGCCTGCACTTTTGGCCTCTCGTAATCTGACATCTGCACCTCAACACAGGCTACTCTAGGCACCTCAACACAGGCTACTCTAGGCACCTCAACACAGGCTACTCTAGGCACCTCAACACAGGCTACTCTAGGCACCTCAACACAGGCTACTCTAGGCACCTCAACACAGGCTACTCTAGGCACCTCAACACAGGCTACTCTAGGCACCTCAACACAGGCTACTCTAGGCACCTCAACACAGGCTACTCTAGGCACCTCAACACAGGCTACTCTAGGCACCTCAACACAGGCTACTCTAGTCACCTCAACACAGGCTACTCTAGGCACCTCAACACAGGCTACTCTAGGCACCTCAACACAGGCTACTCTAGGCACCTCAACACAGGCTACTCTAGGCACCTCAACACAGGCTACTCTAGGCACCTCAACACAGGCTACTCTAGGCACCTCAACACAGGCTACTCTAGGCACCTCAACACAGGCTACTCTAGGCACCTCAACACAGGCTACTCTAGGCACCTCAACACAGGCTACTCTAGGCACCTCAACACAGGCTACTCTAGGCACCTCAACACAGGCTACTCTAGGCACCTCAACACAGGCTACTCTAGGCACCTCAACACAGGCTACTCTAGGCACCTCAACACAGGCTACTCTAGGCACCTCCAACACAGGCTACTCTAGGCACCTCAACACAGGCTACTCTAGGCACCTCAACACAGGCTACTCTAGGCACCTCAACACAGGCTACTCTAGGCACCTCAACACAGGCTACTCTAGGCACCTCAACACAGGCTACTCTAGGCACCTCAACACAGGCTACTCTAGGCACCTCAACACAGGCTACTCTAGGCACCTCAACACAGGCTACTCTAGGCACCTCAACACAGGCTACTCTAGGCACCTCAACACAGGCTACTCTAGGCACATCAACACAGGCTACTCTAGGCACCTCAACACAGGCTACTCTAGGCACCTCAACACAGGCTACTCTAGGCACCTCAACACAGGCTACTCTAGGCACCTCAACACAGGCTACTCTAGGCACCTCAACAGAGGCTACTCTAGGCACCTCTACACAGGCTACTCTAGGCTGCACTCACACAAAGCCAGACACTTTTTTTTGTATTTCAACATAATTGTGAGGAGCATCCCAATATCTACTTTGCTTTTGTTGTTCATTATCCGCGACACTTGAAAAGCCACATAGTAAATAACACAATAAAACAATGTGAATTTAGGGAAAATATTAACAGCAAAGGGTTGTGATGATATTAACATAGGAATAAGAACGAAGAATACTGAGTACTACAGTGAGGTCCAATAAGGAGCAATACGAAAACATAAGAACATAAGAACATAAGAAAGGAGGAACACTGCAGCAGGTCTGTTGGCCCATACTAGGCAGGTCCTTCACAATCCGTCCCACTAACAGAATATTTGCTCAACCCAATTTTCAATGCTACCCAAGAAATAAGCTTTGACAATTCTACCCACTCATGCGCGAGTCCCACTCAAATCCAACCCCTCTCACTCATGAATTTATCCAACCTAAATTTGAAACTACCCAAGGTCCTAGCTTCAATAACCCTACTAGGCAGACTGTTCCACTCATCAACTACCCTATTTCCAAACCAATACTTTCCTATATCCTTTCTAAATCTAAACTTATCTAACTTGAATCCATTATTGCGGGTTCTCTCTTGGAGAGATATCCTCAAGACCTTATTTATATCCCCTTTGTTAATACCCATTTTCCACTTGTATACCTCGATCATGTCTCCCCTCATTCTACGTCTTACAAGTGAATGTAATTTTAGGGTCTTCAATCTTTCTTCGTAAGGAAGATTTCTAATGCTATGTATTAATTTAGTCATTCTACGCTGAATGTTTTCTAACGAATTTATGTCCATTCTGTAATATGGAGACCAGAACTGAGCTGCGTAATCTAGGTGAGGCCTTACTAATGATGTATAAAGCTGTAATATAACCTCTGGACTTCTGTTGTTAACACTTCTTGATATAAATCCCAGTAATCTATTTGCCTTATTACGTACGCTTAGGCATTGCTGTCTTGGTTTAAGGTTGCTGCTTACCATCACCCCCAAGTCCTTCTCGCAATCTGTATGGCTAAGTTCTACGTTATTTAACTTATAAGTGCTTGGGTTATGGACACTCCCGAGCTTCAGAACCTTGCATTTATCTACATTGAACTGCATCTGCCACTTTTCTGACCACGAATTAAGTTTGTCTAAATCTTCCTGAAGTTCTATGACATCTATGTTCGAATCAATTATCCTACCTATCTTCGTGTCGTCGGCGAATTTGCTCATATCACTAGTAATTCCCTCATCAAGGTCATTGATATATATTATAAATAACAATGGGCCTAAGACTGATCCCTGTGGAACACCACTTGTTACAAGTCCCCATTCGGATTTAACCCCATTTATGCACACTCTCTGCTTCCTATTGGTGAGCCATGACTCGATCCATGACAGCACTTTTCCCCAATGCCATGAGCTGCCACTTTCTTTAACAGTCTCTGGTGCGGTACTCTATCAAAAGCCTTACTAAAGTCTAAATAAACAATATCGAATTCTTTATCGTGATCAACAGCCTCAAAAGCTTTACTGAAGAAGGTTAATAAATTAGATAGGCAGGAACGGCCCTCGTGAATCCATGCTGGGTATCATTAATCAAATTATGGTTATCTAGATGGCTTCTAATAATATCAGCTATAATTGACTCTAGTAATTTGCCTACAATTGAGGTCAGGCTTATTGGGCGGTAGTTTGACGGTAGTGACTTGTCCCCTGCTTTAAAAATAGGAATTACATTAGCCATCTTCCACATATCAGACACTACACCTGTTTGAAGAGATAAATTAAAAATGTTAGATATTGGTTCACAGAGTTCCATTTTGCATTCCTTAAGAACCCTTGCAAAAGCTCATCAGGACCCAGGCGATTTATTTTGTTTCAGTCGGTCCAGCTGTTTCATAATCATTTCGCTAGTGACTGTGATATTACATAATTTATCTTCTTCTGGGCCTCTGTAAAAATTAATTACTGGGATATTATTAATGTCTTCCTGTGTGAAAACCGAGAGAAAATAATTATTAAAAATAGAGCACATATCATTCTCCTTGTCAGTAAGATGCCCAAAGTTATTTTTAAGGGGACCTATCTTATCCCTAACTTTTGTTCTATAAACCTGGAAAAACTTTTGGGTTAGTTTTTGAATCCCTAGCAACTTTAATTTCATAGTCCCGTTTAGCTTTTCTTATTCCCTTTTTAACGTCCCTCTTAATGTCAGTATACTGATTTATAAGATGACCCTCACCTCTTTTTATGCGCCTATAAATTCCTTTCTTCTGCCCTAAAAGATATTTGAGCCTATTATTCATCCATTTTGGGTCATTTCTACTTGATCTAATTTCTTTATACGGGATAAATGTTCTTTGGGCAGCCTGTATAGTGTTAAGAAAACTGTCATATTGATACCTCTCTTCTTCACCCCAGTCCACAGTTGATAAGTGTTCTCTAAGTCCATTATAATCTGCTAAGCGAAAATCTGGGACCATTACTGAATTATCCCTACTATCATACATCCATTCAATGCTAAAGGTAATTGACTTGTGGTCGCTTGAGCCGAGTTCCTCTGTAATTTCTAAATTATTAACAAGGGTTTCCTTGCTTGCCAGAACCAAGTCAAGTAGGTTATTTCCCCTTGTAGGTTCTGTTACAAACTGCTTCAAAAAGCAATCCTGAACTACTTCTAAAAAGTCGTTAGATTCTAAATTCCCTGTCATGAAATTCCAATCAATCTGACTAAAGTTAAAGTCCCTAGAATTACTACGTTATCGTGTCTTGTGGCCTTAACAATTTCCTCCCAAAGTAGTCTCCCTTGTTCCCTATCTAAGTTTGGAGGACGGTAAATCACGCCTAAAATCAATTTTTCACACCCTCTGAAAATTCTATCCAGACAGACTCTGTATGTGTTAATTCAGACTTTATACCCGTTTTTATGCAACAATTTAAATGATCACGGACATAGAGTGCCACCCCACCCCTTTCCCGATACTTCTGTCTACTTGGAACAATTAAAAACCCTGAATGTGACATTCGGCAGGCAAGTCCCGATTTTTCATATTAAACCATGTCTCAGTTATTGCAAAAACATCAATATTACCCGTACTTGCAACTAATCTCAACTCGTCCATCTTATTCCTAGCACTACGACTATTGGTGTAATATATATTTAGAGACCCTCCTTTCTCTTTACCCTTCCTGCTCATCTCTGTTTTCCACTATACCTATTACTGTCCTTGTCATCTAGTGTCACTAGCTTTCCACTATCCACCTTATTCTGCCTATTACTAGTTCTCCTACAACTTATAATATTACTACACTGGGACTTCTCTGTTTTCCCCCCAAAACCCATACCACTAACTATTTCTAGTTTAAAGCCCTAACAGCTCCCTCCACTGCAGTTGCCAGTGCCCCCACCCCAGACCTGGATAAGTGAACCCCATCCCTGGCATACATGTCATTTCTGCCATAGAAGAGGTCCCAGTTGTCAATGAATGTTACTGAATTTTCCTTACAGTATTTGTCCAGCCAGCAATTGACACCAATTGCCCTGGACAGCCATTCATTTCCAACTCCTCTCCTTGGCAAAATACCACATATGACAGGGTTCCCACCCTTCTTCCTAATTATGTCTATTGCTGACCTAAACCTGCTAGTCAGGTCCTCACTCCTACGTCTGCCAACATCGTTGCCTCCAGCACTGAGACAGATAATAGGATTACTCCCATTACCTCTCATGATGTCGTCCAGACGGCTAACAATATCCTCCATCCCAGCCCCAGGAAAGCAAACCCTCTGTCTCCTACTCCTATCAATCAAACAGAAAGCCCTATCCATGTACCTGACCTGACTGTCCCCAACAACAACAATGTTTTTACCTTCCTTTGTGTCTTTCGTCGTGACGCTCCCAGAAGTCAACTCACATTCATCGGGTAGCACGGAGAATGGGTTCGATGTTTCCACAACATTCTCCTGGGTCTTCGTTGTTTCTACCTCTCCACCCGTCCTCTTGAGCCTTAACTTTGTCCCATGCGTTTTAGCCACTGTCCAGGTTCCTTTCCTGGCTTGAGGATTCTCTACAGGAGGATTACTACGAATCCTCTTGTTTTCCTCAGTCAGTCGCTGTATCTCAAGCTTAGCTACCCTCAGTTCTTCCTTCAGCTGCTGGTAGAGTAGCTCAAGAGAGGACATCTTCTTCAGATTGACAGAGAGTGAATGTAATTTTAGGGTCTTCAATCTTTCTTCGTAAGGAAGATTTCTAATGCTATGTATTAATTTAGTCATTCTACGCTGAATGTTTTCTAACGAATTTATGTCCATTCTGTAATATGGAGACCAGAACTGAGCTGCGTAATCTAGGTGAGGCCTTACTAATGATGTATAAAGCTGTAATATAACCTCTGGACTTCTGTTGCTAACACTTCTTGATATAAATCCCAGTAATCTATTTGCCTTATTACGTACGCTTAGGCATTGCTGTCTTGGTTTAAGGTTGCTGCTTACCATCACCCCCAAGTCCTTCTCGCAATCTGTATGGCTAAGTTCTACGTTATTTAACTTATAAGTGCTTGGGTTATGGACACTCCCGAGCTTCAGAACCAAATTTTTATCAACGTATTAGGTGGAGATAGACTCATCTGATCGGCTACAAAAATTCAAAATTGGTGTTTCCTACATAGAAGAAAGTTTATATATTTAATGGAGTGAGTAGGCGCCATTTTGTTACTTATAATCTCAAAATGGTATATTATTATTTTACATTATAATGTCATAGTAGTAATGAGGGGCTCTTGATCCAGGGAACTGGACTTATCTTAACCATTACTTAGAGAGGAGGTGAAGACAGGAGGTGAAGAGAGGAGGTGAAAATAGGAGGTGAAGAGAGGAAGTGAAGAGAGGAAGTGAAAAGAGGAAGTGAGCCAGATACATCTAAGGTGGTGGACCAGACATCTCTCCATGGGTCCTGAGAGAGACTGGACCAGACATCTCTCCGTGGGTCCTGAGAGAGACTGGACCAGACATCTCTCCATGGGTCCTGAGAGAGACTGGACCAGACATCTCTCCATGGGTCCTGAGAGAGACTGGACCAGACATCTCTCCATGGGTCCTGAGAGAGACTGGAGCTGACATCTCTCCATGGGTCCTGAGAGAGACTGGACCAGACATCTCTCCATGGGTCCTGAGAGAGACTGAACCAGACATCTCTCCATGGGTCCTGAGAGAGACTGGACCAGACATCTCTCCATGGGTCCTGAGAGAGACTGGACCAGACATCTCTCCATGGGTCCTGAGAGAGACTGGACCAGACATCTCTCCATGGGTCCTGAGAGAGACTGGACCAGACATCTCTCCATGGGTTCTGAGAGAGACTGGACCAGACATCTCTCCATGGGTCCTGAGAGAGACTGGACCAGACATCTCTCCATGGGTCCTGAGAGAGACTGGACCTGACATCTCTCCATGGGTCCTGAGAGAGACTGGACCAGACATCTCTCCATGGGTCCTGAGAGAGACTGGACCCGACATCTCTCCATGGGTCCTGAGAGAGACTGGACCAGACATCTCTCCATGGGTCCTGAGAGAGACTGGACCAGACATCTCTCCATGGGTCCTGAGAGAGACTGGACCAGACATCTCTCCATGGGTCCTGAGAGAGACTGGACCATACATCTCTCCATGGGTCCTGAGAGAGACTGGACCAGACATCTCTCCATGGGTCCTGAAAGAGAGTGGGACCTGACATCTCTCCATGGGTCCTGAGAGAGACTGGACCAGACATCTCTCCATGGGTCTTGAGAGAGAGTGGGACCTGACATCTCTCCATGGGTTCTGAAAGAGAGTGGGACCTGACATCTCTCCATGGGTTCTGAAAGAGAGTGGGACCTGACATCTCTCCATGGGTCCTGAGAGAGACTGGACCAGACATCTCTCCATGGGTCCTGAGAGAGACTGGACCAGACATCTCTCCATGGGTCCTGAGAGAGACTGGACCAGACATCTCTCCATGGGTCCTGAGAGAGACTGGACCAGACATCTCTCCATGGGTCCTGAGAGAGACTGGACCAGACATCTCTACATGAGTCCTGAGAGAGACTGGACCAGACATCTCTCCATGGGTCCTGAAAGAGAGTGGGACCTGACATCTCTCCATGGGTCCTGAGAGAGACTGGACCAGACATCTCTCCATGGGTTCTGAGAGAGAGTGGGACCTGACATCTCTCCATGGGTCCTGAGAGAGACTGGACCAGACATCTCTCCATGGGTCCTGAGAGAGAGGGGGACCTGACATCTCTCCATGGGTCCTGAGAGAGACTGGACCAGACATCTCTCCATGGGTCCTGAGAGAGAGTGGGACCTGACATCTCTCCATGGGTTCTGAAAGAGAGTGGGACCTGACATCTCTCCATGGGTTCTGAAAGAGAGTGGGACCTGACATCTCTCCATGGGTTCTGAAAGAGAGTGGGACCTGACATCTCTCCATGGGTCCTGAGAGAGACTGGACCAGACATCTGTCCATGGGTCCTGAGAGAGAGTGGGACCTGACATCTCTCCATGGGTCCTGAGAGAGACTGGACCAGACATCTCTCCATGGGTCCTGAGAGAGAGTGGGACCTGACATCTCTGCATGGGTCCTGAGAGAGACTGGACCAGACATCTCTCCATGGGTCCTGAGAGAGAGTGGGACCTGACATCTCTCCATGGGTCCTGAGAGAGACTGAACCAGACATCTCTCCATGGGTCCTGAGAGAGAGTGGGACCTGACATCTCTCCATGGGTCCTGAGAGAGACTGGACCATACACCTCTCTTCATGGGTCCTGAGAGAGACTTTACCGGACATCTCTCCATGGGTCCTGAAAGAGAGTGGGACCTGACATCTCTCCACGGGTCCTGAGAGAGACTGTACCAAACATCTCTCTATGGGTCCTGAGAGAGAGTGGGACCTAACATCTCTCCATGGGTCCTGAGAGAGACTGGACCAGACATCTCTCCATGGGTCCTGAGAGAGACTGGACCATACATCTCTCCATGGGTCCTGAGAGAGACTGGACCAGACATCTCTCCATGGGTCCTGAGAGAGACTGGACCAGACATCTCTCTATGGGTCCTGAGAGAGAGTGGACCAGACATCTCTCCATGGGTCCTGAGAGAGACTGGACCAGACATCTCTCCATGGGTCCTGAGAGAGAGTGGGACCTGACATCTCTCTATGGGTCCTGAGAGAGACTGGACCAGACATCTCTCCATGGGTCCTGAGAGAAACTGGACCAGACATCTCTCCATGGGTCCTGAGAGAGAGTGGGGCCAGACATCTCTCCATGGGTCCTGAGAGAGAGTGGGGCCAGACATCTCTCCATTGGTCCTGAGAGAGGGAGCAGAGGCACTGTGTGCGCCATTAACAACAACCTTCAAGACATTTATCGAAATTTGAATGCCTCCCATTCCACAGGTACTATTTGATCTCCTACAGGTTTAGCGCTCTTCTCTGATGCATCTGGCTGATGTATCGTATGTGATGGATCGAACTTGTTCTGGGTTTAATCTGTAACTTCTGAACCTCTTCAAATTTAATGTGTTTGTGTATTTAGAATATTGGTCTATTTGACCTCTTTGAAATGGTTGCATTAAATTTGGGCTATGTATGTCCTAATGTAACATTTGTATTGAAGAAACTAGGATATTAGTTTCTATGTGGTGACTTGTGAATGTCTGTCTCTTATTTCCTTCAAGTCTTCAATATTAATGTTCAGCTACATTATCAACTTATGCCGCACTCTGCACTATTCCAATCAAGTGAATTTTGGCACAGTTGACTCTCCATGACACACCTACATGGTTTACCCTTCTATGACACACCTGCATGGCACACCTGCATGGCACACCTTCATGACACACCTGCATGATACACTTGCATGGTTTACCCCTGCATGACACACCTGTATGGTTTACCCCTGCATGACACTCCTGCATGGTTTACCCCTGCATAACAGATTTGCATGACACCTCCATAACACACCTGTATGATACACCTCCATGACACACTTGCATGACACCTTCATGACACACCTACTGGTTTACCCTGCATGACCACCTCTCACCAGCTACGTTTACAGCTGCACTTTGCTCACATCTCTGCAGACTTCCAGCCTGCCTGTCCTGTGATTATCCTGTAGTATACCAATTGCTACCAAATTGTACCGATTTACCGAGTTGTACCAGAGTTGTACCAGAGTTGTACCAGAGTTGGTATTTCACCCATTGTACAAGTTACTCCCCCAACAGTCTGTTACAGAAGTTTATCTACGGCCTGACACCCATCCTCACTCACCTCTCACCCATCCTGACTCACCACTCACCCATCCTGACTCACCTCTCACCCATCCTGACTCACCACTCACCCATCCTGACTCACCTCTCACCCATCCTGACTCACCTCTCACCCATCCTGACTCACCTCTCACCCATCCTGACTCACCTCTCACCCATCCTGACTCACCACTCACCCATCCTGACTCACCTCTCACCCATCCTGACTCACCTCTCACCCATCCTGACTCACCTCTCACCCATCCTGACTCACCTCTCACCCATCCTGACTCACCTACCTCACCCATCTAGACTCACCTCTCACCCATCCTGACTCACCATCTCACCATCCTGATCACCTCTCACCCATCACCATCACCCGACTCACCACCACCCTCACTCACCATCCTGACTCACCTCTCACCCATACCCCTCACCCTCGACACTCACACCACTCACACATCCTCCACCACCTCGACTCCAGACCACTCACAACACCCATCCTGACTCACCTCACCCATCCTGACACCATCACACACACCCCATCTCACAACACACCATCACACTGACTCACCTCTCACCCATCTGACTCATCCTCTCACCCATCCTGACTCACCTCTACAACCACATCCTGATCACATACTCACACCATCACAACACACACACCATCCATCGACACACCATCATCAACCCATCACAGACAATCACCATCTCAACAACACCATCGAACATACACACTCATCACCACACACCACTCACCACAACACACCATCACCACGACACACCATCACCACAACACCATCACCACAACACACCATAACCACAACACACCATCACCACACACCATCCACAACACACCATCACACAACACCATCACCAACCATACACACACACCATCACACACACACCATCACAACAACACACCATCACAACAACACCATCACAGAACACACCATCACAACAATCACACATCACAACAACACACCATCACCACAACACACCATCACCACGACACACATCACAACAACACACCATCAAACAACACACCATCACAACAACACACCATCACAACAACACACCATCACAACAACACACCATCACAACAACACACCATCACACACACACCATCACAACAACACACCATCACACAACACACCATCACAACAACACACCATCACAACAACACACCATCACCACAACACACCATCACCACAACACACCATCACAACAACACACCATCACACAACACACCATCACAACAACACACCATCACAACAACACACCATCACCACAACACACCATCACAACAACACACCATCACAACAACACACCATCACAACAACACACCATCACAACAACACACCATCACAACAACACACCATCACCACAACACACCATCACCACAACACACCATCACAACAACACACCATCACACAACACCATCACACCACACCATCACCACAACACACCATCACCAGACACACCATCACACACACACCATCACACAACACACCATCACAACAACACACCATCACAACAACACACCATCACCACAACACACCATCACAACAACACACCATCACAACAACACACCATCACAACAACACACCATCACAACAACACACCATCACAACAACACACCATCACAACAACACACCATCACCACAACACACCATCACCACAACACACCATCACAACAACACACCATCACACAACACACCATCACAACAACACACCATCACAACAACACACCATCACACAACACACCATCACAACAACACACCATCACAACAACACACCATCACAACAACACACCATCACAACAACACACCATCACCACAACACACCATCACACAACACACCATCACAACAACACACCATCACCACACACACCACCACCACAACACACCATCACAACAACACACCATCACAACAACACACCATCACAACAACACACCATCACCACAACACACCACCACCACAACACACCATCACAACAACACACCATCACAACAACACACCATCACAACAACACACCATCACAACAACACACCATCACAACAACACACCATCACAACAACACACCATCACAACAACACACCATCACAACAACACACCATCACCACAACACACCATCACCACGACACACCATCACAACAACACACCATCACCACAACACCATCACCACAACACCATCACAACAACAAACCATCACAACAACACACCATCACAACAACACACCATCACAACAACACACCATCACAACAACACACCATCACCACAACACACCATCACCACGACACACCATCACAACAACACACCATCACCACAACACCATCACCACAACACCATCACAACAACACACCACCACCACAACACACCATCACCACGACACACCATCACAACAACACACCATCACCACAACACACCATCACAACAACACACCATCACCACAACACACCATCACAACAACACACCATCACCACGACACACCATCACAACAACACACCATCACAACAACACACCATCACAACAACACACCATCACAACAACACACCATCACAACAACACACCATCACAACAACACACCATCACAACAACACACCATCACCACGACACACCATCACAACAACACACCATCACAACAACACACCATCACAACAACACACCATCACAACAACACACCATCACCACAACACACCATCACCACAACACACCATCACAACAACACACCACCACCACAACACACCATCACAACACACCATCACAACAACACATTATCACCACAACACACCATCACCACAACACACCATCACAACAACACACCATCACCACAACACACCATCACAACAACACACCATCACCACGACACACCATCACAACAACACACCATCACAACAACACCATCACAACAACACACCACCACCACAACACACCATCACCACAACACACCATCACCACGACACACCATCACAACAACACACCATCACAACAACACACCATCACAACAACACACCATCACAACAACACACCATCACCACAACACACCATCACCACAACACACCATCACCACAACACACCATCACAACAACACACCATCACCACAACACACCATCACCACAACACACCATCACAACAACACACCATCACAACAACACACCATCACAACAACACACCATCACCACAACACACCATCACAACAACACACCATCACCACAACACACCATCACAACAACACACCATCACAACAACACACCATCACAACAACACACCATCACAACAACACACCATCACAACAACACACCACCACCACAACACACCATCACCACAACACACCATCACCACAACACACCATCACCACAACACCATATCACCACAACACACCATCACCACAACACACCATCACCACAACACACCATCACAACAACACACCATCACAACAACACACCATCACCACAACACACCATCACAACAACACACCATCACAACAACACACCATCACCACAACACCATATCACCACAACACACCATCACCACAACACACCATCACCATCAAAACACCATCCCACACAGTCACCACCATACACCATCACCCACAAGTGATGTGGCTTCTCTCGGTATCAAAATTTTCATGGCTGTACATCACACGTACGCCATCACACGTACGCCATCACACGTACGCCATCACACGTACGCCACGTACAAGCACATCAGTAAACATTCTTTCACACACACACACACACACACACACACACACACACACACACACACACACACACACACACACACACACACACACACACACACACACACACACACACACACACACACACACACACACACACACACACCTGGTAATGTGCAGTAAGATACAAACTTCCATTTAAAACTGTGATCGGGGGTCGTTAAGGCGACACCTGAACCATTCCAGGTTAATTGATAGCACAGCTGCAACCCCTTCACCCTCCTACCCTCCATGCTTTTGTTACCCCCTTCCTTACCCCTTCCCTACCCCTTCCCTACCCCTTCCCTACCCTTCCCTACCCCTTCCCTACCCCTCCCCTACCCCTCCCTACCCCTCCCCTACCCACACTTGGCTACAATTCATCACACAAACCTTTTCTTCTATTTTTCACAACTTTTCTCCTGCAGGAGAGAATGTGTTTTTCTGAAGGTAAAATGTAAGTCGTGTTTCTCTCCTTACCCCTACCCCTTACCTCTTCACCACCCCTTACCTCTTCACCCCCTTACCTCTTCACATCCCCCTTACCCCTTACCTCCTCCAACTTTTTACCATCTACCCTTTCAATACCTCACCCGCCTCTCTCTCCTCTTACTCCCTTATTCTTCACTCCCTCACACCCCTCTCACTCCCTCATACCCCTCTCACTCCTCACACCCCTCTCACTCCCTCACACCCCTCTCACTCCCTCACACCCCTCTCACTCCCTCACACCCCTCTCACTCCCTCACACCCCTCTCACTCCCTCACACCCCTCTCACTCCCTAACATCCTTCAAGAAACAGTCGTAAAACTTACTCTTCTCAGAATAATGGGAGGAAACTCTTCCCATATATTTTAACCATGAAAACATAGAAGACATGAAAACCGGAACAACTTTATATCTAACACCAACAGCCACAGAACAGTCAAGGTAGTCTAGACAGCTCAGTTTAGCGAGTACGACCAGTAGGCTCCCAGGACAAGAGTACCGTCAGCAAGCTTCCAAAACAAGAGTACTATCAGTAGGCTCCCAGAACAAGAGTACTATCAGTAGGCTCCCAGAACAAGAGTACTATCAGTAGGCTCCTAGAACAAGAGTACTATCAGTAGGCTCCCAGAACAAGAGTTCTATCAGTAGGCTTCCAGAACAAGAGCACTGTCAGTAGGCTTCCAGAAGAAGAGTACTGTCAGTAAGGTAGGCTTCCAGAACAACTACAGAGTACAAACAAATCCACGAAGACAGTCAATGCCGATAAATATTTTCTGCCTAAAATATCGAGTGAAGACAACATAGACATTTCAGAACAAGTTTTCGTGAGGGCAACATTTCCCTCTATAAAGAGCGAAACTTTGTCCTGATAAATGCTTTTCCAGCAACGTGTACCTCTCCCAGTGTAGACAGAACGCGCTTTTATCAGGTGAGTGGGACATATTGTCGATACATCCAGAGAAACTAACCAAATCATCTTAGTAACCATTAACTGGCACTCGTGTCGTCTGCTTTAATATCGTCTTCAATAATCAAGATAATATTAAGAAAAACTCCAAGATTAGGTAAACAAGCGAGATGAACTCCGTCACTTGGCATACGATCCTCAGGAAGGCATTACCCAGTTACTGCCTCATTGAGAACCTTACCCGGGCATTACCCAGTTACTGCCTCATTGAGAACCTTACCCGGGCATTACCCAGTTACTGCCTCATTGAGAACCTTACCGGGCATTACCCAGTTACTGCCTCATTGAGAACCTTACCCGGGCATTACCCAGTTACTGCCTCCTTGAGAACCTTACCCGGGCATTACCCAGTTACTGCCTCATTGAGAACCTTACCCGGGCATTACCCAGTTACTGCCTCATTGAGAACCTTACCGGGGCATTACCCAGTTACTGCCTCATTGAGAACCTTACCCGGGCATTACCCAGTTACTGCCTCATTGAGAACCTTACCCGGGCATTACCCAGTTACTGCCTCATTGAGAACCTTACCGGGCATTACCCAGTTACTGCCTCATTGAGAACCTTACCCGGGCATTACCCAGTTACTGCCTCATTGAGAACCTTACCGGGGCATTACCCAGTTACTGCCTCATTGAGAACCTTACCCGGGCATTACCCAGTTACTGCCTCATTGAGAACCTTACCCGGGCATTACCCAGTTACTGCCTCATTGAGAACCTTAACCGGGCATTACCCAGTTACTGCCTCATTGAGAACCTTACCCGGGCATTACCCAGTTACTGCCTCATTGAGAACCTTACCCGGGCATTACCCAGTTACTGCCTCATTGAGAACCTTACCAGGGCATTACCCAGTTACTGCCTCATTGAGAACCTTACCCGGGCATTACCCAGTTACTGCCTCATTGAGAACCTTACCCGGGCATTACCCAATTACTGCCTCATTGAGAACCTTACCCGGGCATTACCCAGTTACTGCCTCATTGAGAACCTTACCCGGGCATTACCCAGTTACTGCCTCATTGAGAACCTTACCCGGGCATTACCCAGTTACTGCCTCATTGAGAACCTTACCCGGGCATTACCCAGTTGCTGCCTCATTGAGAACCTTAACCGGGCATTACCCAGTTACTGCCTCATTGAGAACCTTACCCGGGCATTACCCAGTTACTGCCTCATTGAGAACTTTACCCGGGCATTACCCAGTTACTGCCTCATTGAGAACCTTACCCGGGCATTACCCAGTTACTGCCTCATTGAGAACCTTACGCGGGCATTACCCAGTTACTGCCTCATTGAGAACCTTACGCGGGCATTACCCAGTTACTGCCTCATTGAGAACCTTACCCGGGCCTTACCCAGTTACTGCCTCATTGAGAACCTTACCCGGGCATTACCCAGTTACTGCCTCATTGAGAACCTTACCCGGGCATTACCCAGTTACTGCCTCATTGAGAACCTTACCCGGGCTTATATTTTTTGGAAGCTTTCAAGCGTATTTCGTATTCATGTTTTATTGTCAAAGAGTTGAGTTCAACAAAAGAACTCTTCAAAACGCACAATTTCCTTCTCTTGGAACCCCGGGTGAATCCAAATGTTTATGCTCGCTGAATTTCCAAGGTGGAACCAGTTTATATAGGTCTGTGCCACACTAAAATACTACAGTAATTTATATGAAATTTATAAGCTTATATAAATTCTTTCATATATCGTTTATAGTTATTTTGTTATTATACGAAAATAAATTTTGGTTTAGATAATCTCTGCTCTTCCTATACTTTGTGAAATAGATTTTGTATGAGTATATATATATATATATATATATATATATATATATATATATATATATATATATATATATATATATATATATATATATATATATATATATTGCACTAGAGGTGGACCCCATCCTATATTAAAATCCTTAAAAAAAAAAAAAATATATATATATATATATATATATATATATATATATATATATATATATATATATATATATATATATAAAAGATTAACAGGAAGGCTATAAAGACGAGATTACACCTCTTGGTTAACTTACAACACCAGACTTTTTATGATGATGTAAATCAAGGATCCCTGAAACAGATTATATTCTACCCAAATATTTAATTTGTCTAAAGTATCTTAAATTCTTCCCAAATTTTATTAAATATAAGTTAAACCAATTTGTTTAACCCAAAAGCAATATTCAAATTATTTTCAAAAATATTTTTTAAAAGACTTGATTCTATTATATTCCTCTATATTCTATTATATTCCTCTATATTATATTATATTCCTCTATATTCTATTATATTCCTCTATATTCTATTATATTCCCCTATATTCTATTATATTCCTCTATATTCAATTATATTCCTCTATATTCTATTATATTTTCTCAGCCTTTTGAAAAACAATTGAATGGTTAGAATCTTGTCTTCTGTTAATGCTATATTTATGTTGTTTTAATGTTAGTTCAAGACTTTTACCAGTTTGACCGTAATAAACTTTATCGCATGTTTTACAAGGAATCTTATAGACACAACCATCAGTATTTCTGGGGGAATTTTTTATCAAAAGTTTTTTTTTTTTTTACTGTATCAAGATTTTTAAATACAACTTTGATATTAAAATTCTTAAGTAAAGAAAGTATATCAAGCAAGTTTTCATGGTAAGGGAGAACCAACATATTTTTAGTTGAATAAGGTTGGTTGTCCCTTTATGAATTGTAAAAAATATTTCTAGCAATTTTAAAAGATTTATCAATTAAGTTTCTTGGGTATTTTAGATCATTAGCTATTTCATTAATTTTGGAGATTTCTTCATCTATGAACTCTAGACTACAAATACGTAAAGGTCTCAAAAACATTGATGAGACTACCGACAGTTTAACTCTATCTGGATGTGAAGAATAATAGAACAGTTATTTGTTGGTTTTCTGTAAATTTAAAATTTAAAATCATGGTTTCCCTTAATAATTAAAACATCTAGAAAAAGGCAATGAGTTATTCTCTTCGAACTCAACAGTAAAATTTATGGAATGAGCTAAACTATTTAATTTAACAAGGAAATGGTTTATATCTATATTTTTCCTACAGTATTTGTGCCAGCTGCGGGTAGTAGGTTGAAAATTCTTTGACCAGGAATGTTGGCACAGTGTTCTCATACTGTGCTGACTGTGCCCTTGTTTGTCCCAATATTCAATTAACATTACCTTCCGTATCTCTCACACCAGTCAGCTGATATGGTAGTGTGTAAATTTGGGACCTGACAATCCAGTATCTTCCATGTATGTATTATCAGGTATCTCTCTCTTCTCCATTCCAAAGTCTTTTGAGACATTCCATGTTAGTTTAAAAGTTTTATTGACTAGGAGAACAGTGAAGGATCTCTTCGTATTTTCCAGCTCTGCTAGAACGAAGCCTTGAACACAGAACAACATTCAAGACAAGAGAGCACAAGTGACTTCAATAATACCACCATTGACGTTATTTTTTGCTTTTTTTTTTTTTATAGCTTCGTTATCCGCCGTATCAATTTCCTGGCCTTTACTGCATTTGCTCTGCAATGTTCTCCGGAAACTTAACCACCTTGACTCAGACTAACACTGGCAAACAAGATATAAGTTCAGAGCCTACACTGGGTAATTTACTACACTAATACAAAAAAAGGTGTCATGGAATACGATGGTCTGTGCTCGTGAGCGTCCAGAACACCACCCACAGGAAAGCCACCTCCACAAAAAGCCATCAATATTAAGACTGACGATAGCACAGCTGCTATACATCCTCTGTTGCATTATGCATCTGCCAAACACCTGCTAAAATTGTGCAAATATTAAATTATATATTGTGTCCGTTTTCTAATACAATAATTCTTTTAGGTAAACGAAAACTCATATTTTTCTTTAGAATCCTTATATTATATTTTTTCAGAACCGAATAGGTTTGCATAAATTCAATTTTCAACTAAAATGTAAATCTCTAAGTATTGAAGCTGCCGGCTGGTGTGACATTCTCCACTTGCAAATTAACACACGGTTTCAGTCTAGCATGAACGAACGCTACTGTAGGTGTAACCGGCCGTGAAATCAGGGCTTTCATACTTCAGAAAATGAAGTTGTGTGTTTGACACCAATGAACACCTCTTATCAGGTCTAGCTCAGTGAGAGGAGACTTATCTCTGAGTCTTATTTGTGTACCAATTTTACCCACCAAAATTCTGAAAAAAAAGGTTTGAATTCTGTATATGAAATAACATTCTAGAAAAATGAACAGTGAACTGAACACATTATTCGGTACTGTCACCTGATGTCACTGATGCTTGTGGCACATGACACTGATCCTTGTGGCACCCCTCTGGTAACCATGACCCATGATGACACTGATCCTTGTGGCACCCCTCTGGTAACCATGACCCATGATGGCACTGATCCTTGTGGCACCCCTCTGGTAACCATGACCCATGATGACACTGATCCTTGTGGCACCCCTCTGGTAACCCTGACTCATGATGACACTGATCCCTGTGGCACCCCTCTGGTAACCCTGACCCATGATGACACTGATCCTTGTGTCACCCCTCTGGTAACCCTGACCCATGATGACACTGATCCTTGTGTCACCCCTCTGGTAACCCTGACTCATGATGACACTGATCCCTGTGGCACCCCTCTGGTAACCCTGACCCATGATGACACTGATCCTTGTGGAACTCCTCTGGTAACCATGACCCATGATGACACTGATCCTTGTGGCACCCCTCTGGTAACCCTGACCCATGATGACACTGATCCTTGTGGCTCCCCTCTGGTACTTATAACCCATGATGGCATTGATCCTTGTGACACCCCTCTGGTAACCATGACCCATGATGACACTGATCCTTGTGGCACCCCTCTGGTAACCCTGACCCATGATGACACTGATCCTTGTGGCTCCCCTCTGGTAACCCTGACCCATGATGACACTGATCCTTGTGGCACCCCTCTGGTAACCCTGACCCATGATGACACTGATCCTTGTGGCATCCCTCTGGTAACCCTGACCCATGATGACACTGATCCTTGTGGCACCCCTCTGATAACCATGATCCATGATGACACTGATCCTTGTGGCACCCCTCTGGTAACCCTGACCCATGATGACACTGATCCTTGTGTCACCCCTCTGGTAACCCTGACCCATGATGACACTGATCCTTGTGTCACCCCTCTGGTAACCCTGACTCATGATGACACTGATCCTTGTGGCACCCCTCTGGAAACCCTGACCCATGATGACACTTATCCTTGTGGCACCCCTCTGGTAACCCTGACCCATGATGGCACTGATCCTTGTAACACCCCTCTGGTAACCCTGACCCATGATGACAATGATCCTTGTGACACCCCTCTGGTAACCCTGACCCATAATGACACTGTTCCTTGCAGTACCCACTGGTGGTTCTAACTCAGTGGCTCTCAACAGTTACCTGAAATCAGTGATCATAAACAACTGGACCTCTCCTGACCTCAAAATACCTGGATAATTTGAGAGAGTCATAGTGTGCAACCTATGCGCTGTTGAAATCAGAGTTCACGATGGTGAAAATGTGGGTCTTGATTCTCAAGGATGACACTAGAATACTGATGAAGGGTTTGGATAAGTATAACAATGAGTGTGAAGTGGATGGGGATTGAGAAATGAATCATGTTAGCAGTAACAATGGGAAGGTTGCTAGCAGTAATAAACGGGAAATGGTTTGCAGTAAAGGAAAGAGGATAAGCTTGAGGAATGTGAAGGAGACTGGCTTGAAGGTAGGAAATTGCTTTTCTGCACTCTAGGACGAATGTACATTAGTCGAAGAGGAGAAATGCACCATTAATCCCTTTACTAATAAAGGTAAGAATATTCTCGTGGTGTTAGTGACATAGTCAACAGGCTGGATAATAATATGTCGGTTAATGAGAACAAGCCCATTAGCTGCCTCAGTGCTGAGACGAAATGATATTGCGAAGGACAGGAGACAGGAGACAGGAGACAGGAGACAGGCGCTGTTAGTCAAGCAGAGAACTGCTATAGATTTAATTGGGTCTAAGGGACTGATCACGATCATATATAGTATTCTGCCTAGAAAAGGAGTGGGTAACGGATAGTTGTCCAGGGCAATTGGACTTATTTTCTGTCTAGACAAGTAATGCAAAGAATTTACAGTCCTGTTCGTTGACAACTGGAATAATTACTATGACAAACATAATATGTATTCAAGAGATAGAATGTGTGTCTGGAGCAGAGGTGGCAGTGTCAGCCAAGTGTGCCAAGTGTGTCGAGAAGGCTCTTGCTGAACTGTACAAGACATTAAACTGATAGACGATAAAGGTATGAGTGTGTGTGGAAAATAAAAGTTATGCAGCCTTCGAGATGGAAGGAGCATAAAATACCACACTATGATAGTTTATCAAATAGTTACTGAGAAAAGCCCAGGGCAGTGACGTGACTTTAGCCAAAATGACTAAAACAATTCGACAGGAAATCTCGAGTCTACCATCTTTGTACAAACACTCTGGGCTTGCTTTTTCTTAAAAAAAAAAAAAACAGTTTGTGGCCGTGCCAACTAGAGGAAATTGCCTGTCAGACTTTGTTCTTACAAACAAGAAAATCCTAATTAATAATCTTCAAGTTAACGAAGAACTTAGAAACAGCGAAAACAAATCATTTAATAACTATAACTAAGTCAAGGTCACTAGTTTCCATGCAGCCGATTTTATGTGACTAAGAAATGATCTTGGTAGAGTAGACTGCGTAACCTGACTCTTGGTAAAGTAGACTGGGGTAACCTGACTGGATTATCTTGGTAAAGTAGACTGGGTAACCTGACTGTGGATTATCTTGGTAAAGTAGACTGGGTAACCTGACTGTGGATTATCTTGGTAAAGTAGACACGGGTAACCTGACTGTGAATTATCTTGGTAAAGTAGACTGGGGTAACCTGACTGGATTATCTTGGTAAAGTAGACTGGGTAACCTGACTGTGAATTATCTTGGTAAAGTAGACTGGGATAACCTGACTGTGGATTATCTTGGTAAAGTAGACTGGGGTAACTTGACTGTGGATTATCTTGGTAAAGTAGACTGGGGTAACCTGACTGTGAATTATCTTGGTAAAGTAGACTGGGGTAACCTGACTGTGGATTATCATGGTAAAGTAGACTGGGGTAACCTGACTGTGAATTATCTTGGTAAAGTAGACTGGGGTAACCTGACTGTGGATTATCATGGTAAAGTAGACTGGGGTAACCTGACTGTGAATTATCTTGGTAAAGTAGACTGGGTAACCTGACTGTGAATTATCTTGGTAAAGTAGACTGGGTAACCTGACTGTGGATTATCTTGGTAAAGTAGACTGGGTAACGTGACTGTGGATTATCATGGTAAAGTAGACTGGGTAACCTGACTGTGGATTATCTTGGTAAAGTAGACTGGGGTAACCTGACTGTGGATTATCTTGGTAAAGTAGACTGGGGTAACCTGACTGTGGATTATCTTGGTAAAGTAGACTGGAGTAACCTGACTGTGGATTATCTTGGTAAAGTAGACTGGGTAACCTGACTGTGGATTATCTTGGTAAAGTAGACTGGGGTAACCTGACTGTGGATTATCTTGGTAAAGTAGACTGGAGTAACCTGACTGTGGATTATCTTGGTAAAGTAGACTGGGTAACTTGACTGTGGATTATTTTGGTAAAGTAGACTGGAGTAACCTGACTGTGGATTATCTTGGTAAAGTAGACTGGGGTAACTGACTGTGGATTATCTTGGTAAAGTAGACTGAGTAACCTGACTGTGGATTATCTTGGTAAAGTAGACTGGGTAACCTGACTGTGAATTATCTTGGTAAAGTAGACTGGAGTAACCTGACTGTGGATTATCTTGGTAAAGTAGACTGGAACTGACGTGGATTATCTTGGTAAAGTAGACTGGGGTAACCTGACTTGGATTATCTTGGTAAAGTAGACTGGGTAACCTGACTGTGGATTATCTTGGTAAAGTAGACTGGGTAACCTGACTGTGGATTATCTTGGTAAAGTAGACTGGGGTAACCTGACTGTGATTATCTTGGTAAAGTAGACTGGGTAACCTGACTGTGGATTATCTTGGTAAAGTAGACTGGGTAACCTGACTGTGATTATCTTGGTAAAGTAGACTGGGGTAACCTGACTGTGGATTATCTTGGTAAAGTAGACTGGGTAACCTGACTGTGGATTATCTTGGTAAAGTAGACTGGAGTAACCTGACTGTGAATTATCTTGGTAAAGTAGACTGGGTAACCTGACTGTGGATTATCTTGGTAAAGTAGACTGGGTAACCTGACTGTGATTATCTTGGTAAAGTAGACTGGGTAACCTGACTGTGGATTATCTTGGTAAAGTAGACTGGGGTAACCTGACTGTGGATTATCTTGGTAAAGTAGACTGGGTAACCTGACTGTGATTATCTTGGTAAAGTAGACTGGGGTAACCTGACTGTGGATTATCTTGGTAAAGTAGACTGGGTAACCTGACTGTGGATTATCTGGTAAAGTAGACTGGGTAACCTGACTGTGGATTATCTTGGTAAAGTAGACTGGGGTAACCTGACTGGGGAAAGTTATCTATTTTGGTAAAGTAGACTGGGGTAACCTGACTGTGGATTATCTTGGTAAAGTAGACTGGGTAACCTGACTGTGGATTATCTTGGTAAAGTAGACTGGGGTAACCTGACTGTGGATTATCTTGGTAAAGTAGACTGGGTAACATGACTGTGGATTATTTTGGTAAAGTAGACTGGGTAATTTGACTGTGGATTATCTTGGTAAAGTAGACTGGGTAACCTGACTGTGGATTATTTTGGTAAAGTAGACTGGGTAACTTGACTGTGGATTATCTTGGTAAAGTAGACTGAGTAACCTGACTGGATTATCATGGTAAAGTAGACTGGGGTAACCTGACTGTGGATTATCATGGTAAAGTAGACTGGGGTAACCTGACTGTGGATTATCTTGGTAAAGTAGACTGGGGTAACTTGACTGTGGATTATCTTGGTAAAGTAGACTGGGGTAACTTGACTGTGGATTATCTTGGTAAAGTAGACTGGGGTAACCTGACTGTGGATTATATTGGTAAAGTAGACTGGGTAACTTGACTGTGGATTATCTTGGTAAAGTAGACTGGGGTAACCTGACTGTGGATTATCTTGGTAAAGTAGACTGGGTAACTTGACTGTGGATTATTTTGGTAAAGTAGACTGGAGTAACCTGACTGTGGATTATCTTGGTAAAGTAGACTGGGTAACCTGACTGTGGATTATCTTGGTAAAGTAGACTGGGGTAACCTGACTGTGGATTATCTTGGTAAAGTAGACTGAGTAACCTGACTGTGATTATCTTGGTAAAGTAGACTGGTAACCTGACTGTGGATTATCTTGGTAAGTAGACTGGGTAACTTGACTTTGGATTATCTTGGTAAAGTAGACTGGGTAACTTGACTGTGGATTATCTTGGAAAGTAGACTGGGTAACCTGACTGTGGATTATCTTGGTAAAGTAGACTGGGTAACCTGACTGTGATTATCTTGGTAAAGTAGACTGGGTAACCTGACTGTGGATTATCTTGGTAAAGTAGACTGGTAACCTGACTGTGATTATCTTGTAAGTAGACTGGAGTAACCTGATTGTGATTATCTGGTAAAGTAGACTGGGTAACTTGACTGTGGATTATTTTGGTAAAGTAGACTGGAGTAACCTGACTGTGGATTATCTTGGTAAAGTAGACTGGGGTAACCTGACTGTGGATTATCTTGGTAAAGTAGACTGGGGTAACCTGACTGTGGATTATCTTGGTAAGTAGACTGAGTAACCTGACTGTGGATTATCTTGGTAAAGTAGACTGGGGTAACTTGACTGTGGATTATCTTGGTAAAGTAGACTGGGTAACTTGACTGTGATTATCTTGGTAAAGTAGACTGGGTAACCTGACTGTGGATTATCTTGGTAAGTAGACTGGTAACTTGACTTTGGATTATCTTGGTAAAGTAGACTGGTAACTTGACTGTGATTATCTTGGTAAGTAGACTGGGTAACCTGACTGTGGATTATCTTGGTAAAGTAGACTGGGGTAACCTGACTGTGGATTATCTTGGTAAAGTAGACTGGGGTAACCTGACTGTGGATTATCTTGGTAAAGTAGACTGGGGTAACCTGACTGTGGATTATCTTGGTAAAGTAGACTGGAGTAACCTGATTGTGGATTATCTTGGTAAAGTAGACTGGGTAACCTGACTGTTGATTATCTTGGTAAAGTAGACTGGGGTAACCTGACTGTGGATTATCTTGGTAAAGTAGACTGGAGTAACCTGACTGTGGATTATCTTGGTAAAGTAGACTGGGTAACCTGACTGTGGATTATCTTGGTAAAGTAGACTGGAGTAACCTGACTGTGGATTATCATGGTAAAGTAGACTGGGGTAACATGACTGTGGATTATCTTGGTAAAGTAGACTGGAGTAACCTGACTGTGGATTATCTTGGTAAAGTAGACTGGGTAACCTGACTGTGAATTATCTTGGTAAAGTAGACTGGAGTAACCTGACTGTGGATTATCATGGTAAAGTAGACTGGGGTAACTTGACTGTGGATTATCTTGGTAAAGTAGACTGGGGTAACCTGACTATGGATTATCTTGGTAAAGTAGACTGGGTAACTTGACTGTGGATTATCTTGGTAAAGTAGACTGGAGTAACCTTACTGTGGATTATCTTGGTAAAGTAGACTGGGGTAACGTGACTGTGGATTATCTTGGTAAAGTAGACTGGGTAACCTGACTGTGGATTATCTTGGTAAAGTAGACTGGGTAACTTGACTGTGGATTATCTTGGTAAAGTAGACTGGGGTAACTGACTGTGGATTATCTTGGTAAAGTAGACTGGGTAACCTGACTGTGGATTATCTTGGTAAAGTAGACTGGAGTAACCTGACTGTGAATTATCTTGGTAAAGTAGACTGGGGTAACTTGACTGTGGATTATCTTGGTAAAGTAGACTGGGTAACCTGACTGTGGATTATCTTGGTAAAGTAGACTGGGTAACCTGACTGTGGATTATCTTGGTAAAGTAGACTGGGGTAACCTGACTGTGGATTATCTTGGTAAAGTAGACTGGAGTAACCTGACTGTGGATTATCTTGGTAAAGTAGACTGGGGTAACGTGACTGTGGATTATCTTGGTAAAGTAGACTGGGGTAACCTGACTGTGGATTATCTTGGTAAAGTAGACTGGAGTAACCTGACTGTGGATTATCTTGGTAAAGTAGACTGGGTAACGTGACTGTGGATTATCTTGGTAAAGTAGACTGGAGTAACCTGACTGTGGATTATCTTGGTAAAGTAGACTGGGTAACTTGACTGTGGATTATCTTGGTAAAGTAGACTGGGTAACCTGACTGTGGATTATCTTGGTAAAGTAGACTGGAGTAACCTGACTGTGGATTATCTTGGTAAAGTAGACTGGGGTAACCTGTCTGTGGATTATCTTGGTAAAGTAGACTGGGTAACCTGACTGTGGATTATCTTGGTAAAGTAGACTGGGGTAACCTGACTGTGGATTATCTTGGTAAAGTAGACTGGGGTAACCTGACTGTGGATTATCTTGGTAAAGTAGACTGGGGTAACCTGACTGTGGATTATCTTGGTAAAGTAGACTGGGGTAACCTGACTGTGAATTATCGTGGATGGTTGAGTTGGTTGTTGTCATTTACAAAAATACTCATATTTCACTATTTACGTCCCTAGATAATATATACATGTGCAAATTTTGGTTTAATTATATGTTAATTAGCAGTGTGTTTGGAGGTCGTCCAGCTCACAGCTGGATTATAAACATCCTCAGCTTAAAAATTAATCCTTATATAATCATTCTTAAGCTTAATAATGACGAATTGCTAATATATACTTAATACTGATGCTCAGAGCTTAACTAAATCACACACTGCGACTCAACTGCTGTCAATACTAATTTATCTGTATTAATGAAAGTGCTGCTGTGTTTGCTGGTGAGCTCTCTCTCTCTCTCTCTCTCTCTCTCTCTCTCTCTCTCTTGCTCTCTCTCCTCTCTCTCTCTCTCTCTCTCTCTCTCTCTCTCTCTCTCTCTCTCTCTCTCTCTCTCTCTCCTGTGTTTAACTAACTTATTAAAGTAACACCGGGACAAGAAGCAATGACGTACCTTTATTAACCCTCCAGATACAGTGTACTGTTAATAACTCTCTCTGCTGTAATGTTATCACTTGCTTCAACGTATCCATCACTGGGGATTTACAACCTGGCAAACAAAGTGTAAATCCTTACATAATTTACCAGTGCGTTTAAGCTCATTTACAAGGCTATAACCGTGTCCTCTTAATGAGTGTTTTATAGTAATTAATTTGTTGGGTGGAGATCAACTATGTATTGGTGTTACCTTCCACCGCTCCATTGACTACACTATTCTAGATTAGCATAGCTGATTCAGTTAGAAATTTGATTAGTGTCTTAAAAGCTAGATAAGCTTAGATTATTCAATAACAAACTAGATTATTTTAGCTGGCCCCTTTAAAAAAAACAGATTAGACCAGGTCATTCATTTAGAAATTAGATTACGTTATTAAAAACTAAACTAGTTCAGGTTTTTCAGTGACAAATTACATTAGATTTCATGAATAAGCTAGAAACTATATTAGATATTAGACTACGTTAGGTTATTCAGATAGAAGCTAGAGTCAGTGAGAAAGTAGATTAGATTATTCAGCTACAAACTTGATTAGCTTAGGTGATTCAGTTAGAAACTAGATTAGCTTAAGTGAGCAGTTAGAAAATGAAGATGATGACTAACTAGAGATTATTTTCTTGCTGATAATGAGTTGGAAAATGATTCATGTTCTGCCAGTTCACTTGTTCTTCATGTGCTGACACTTCACTTGTTCTTCATGTTCCATTTCACTTGTTCTTCATGTTCCACTTCACTTGTTCTTCATGTTCTGAAATTTCACTTGTTCTTCATGTTCCACTTCACTTGTTCTTCATGTTCCACTTCACTTGTTCTTCATGTTCCACTTCACTTGTTCTTCATGTGCTGACACTTCACTTGCTCTTCATGTTCCACTTCACTTGTTCTTCATGTTCCACTTCACTTGTTCTTCATGTTCCACTTCACTTGTTCTTCATGTTCTGAAATTTCACTTGTTCTTCATGTTCCACTTCACTTGTTCTTCATGTTCCACTTCACTTGTTCTTCATGTTCCACTTCACTTGTTCTTCATGTTCCACTTCACATGTTCTTCATGTTCTGCCACTTCACTTGTTCTTCATGTTCCACTTCACTTGTTCTTCATGTTCCACTTCACTTATTCTTTATGTTCTGTCACTTCACTTGTTCATGTTCTGCCACTTCACTTGTTCTTCATGTTCTGCCACTTCACTTGTTCTTCATGTTCTGCCACTTCACTTGTTCTTCATGTTCTAACACTTCACTTGTTCTTCATGTTCTGACAATTCACTTGTTCTTCATGTTCTAACACTTCACTTGTTTTTCATGTTCTGCCACTTCACTTGTTCTTCATGTTCTGCCACTTCACTTGTTCTTCATGTTCTGCCACTTCACTTGTTCTTCATGTTCTGCCACTTCACTTGTTCTTCATGTTCTGCCACTTCACTTGTTCTTCATGTTCTGCCACTTCACTTGTTCTTCATGTTCTAACACTTCACTTGTTCTTCATGTTCTGACAATTCACTTGTTCTTCATGTTCTAACACTTCACTTGTTTTTCATGTTCTGCCACTTCACTTGTTCTTCATGTTCTGCCACTTCACTTGTTCTTCATGTTCTGCCACTTCACTTGTTCTTCATGTTCTGCCACTTCACTTGTTCTTCATGTTCTGCCACTTCACTTGTTCTTCATGTTCTGTCACTTCACTTGTTCTTCATGTTCTGACACTTCACTTGTTCTTCATGTTCTGCCACTTCACTTGTTCTTCATGTTCTGTCACTTCACTTGTTCTTCATGTTCTGCCACTTCACTTGTTCTTCATGTTCTGACACTTCACTTGTTCTTCATGTTCTGCCACTTCACTTGTTCTTCATGTTCTGTCACTTCACTTGTTCTTCATGTTCTGCCACTTCACTTGTTCTTCATGTTCTGACACTTCACTTGTTCTTCATGTTCTGCCACTTCACTTGTTCTTCATGTTCTGCACTTCACTTGTTCTTCATGTTCTGCCACTTCACTTGTTCTTCATGTCTTCCTTCACTTCTTCGTTCTCTCACCTGTCTCTGTCCTCCTGACACTTCAGTCTCCTTCCTCCTCCACTTCTCTCTCTCCTCTTCTTCTCTCTCTACTCCTCCTTCCTTCTCATCTGCCTTCCCTTCCCACACGTTCTTCTCTCTCTCTCTCTCTCTCTCTCTCTCTCTCTCTCTCTCTCTCTCTTCACTGTTAGTATACGTTATCACTTGTTCCCTGTGTGTCCCTAAGTGGTAGTTGTGGTGATTGTTGTTGTTGTGGTGGTGGTTGTAGTGATTGTGGTCGCTGAGATGGCTGTGGGGATTGTGGTGGTTGTGGTGGTGGTGGTGGTTGGTGTTCATGGTGGTAGTGACGATGATGGTGGTTGGTAGTGACTGTGGTAGTGGAGTGGTAGTGGTGTTGGTTGAGGGTGATGGTGGTGGTGATCCTAGTGATAGTGGTGGTGATGTTGGTGATAGTGGTGGTGATGTTGGTGATAGTGGTGGTGATGCTGGTGATAGTGGTGGTGATGCTGGTGATAGTGGTGGTGATGCTGGTGATAGTGGTGGTGATAGTGGTGGTGATAGTGGTGGTGATGCTGGTGATAATGGTGGTGATAGTGGTGGTGATGCTGGTGATAATGGTGGTGATGTTGGTGATAGTGGTGATGATGCTAGTGATAGTGGTGGTGATGCTGGTGATAGTGGTGGTGATAGTGGGGGTGATGCTGGTGATAATGGTGGTGATGTTGGTGATAGTGGTGGTGATGCTGGTGATAGTGGTGGTGATGCTGGTGATAGTGGTGGTGATAGTGGGGGTGATGCTGGTGATAATGGTGGTGATGTTGGTGATAGTGGTGGTGATGCTGGTGATAGTGGTGGTGATGCTGATGATTGTGGTGGTGATAGTGGTGGTGGTTATGGTGACCCCTCCATCTGTTCACCATATCTGCTCTCTATATCTGCTTTCTATATCTGCTTTCTATGTCTGTTCTCTATATCCGCTGTTCTATATCTGCTCTATAAGTCTTTTATATATCTGTCCACTAAAAACTAACACCTGAGCGTCAATATCTGCCTCCAGTAAGAGCTGGACAAAAAATATATGACGATTTTCAGTTTTTTTTAGTAAGATGTATCGTGTTGAGTATTAAATAAACCACAGGTGTTTAAAACATACACAGGTGTGTGTTTTGAGTATTAAATAAAAACCACAGGTGTTTATATCATACACAGGTGTGTGTTTTGAGTTTTAAATAAAACCACAGGTGTTTAAAACATACACAGATGTATGTTAGCTACATAATAAACCACAAGTGTCTCAAATATAAACCAAGATGACACAACCCTCCATCTATCCTGACATTTAGTGAAGGTTGGTGATTGGTTTATTAGGTTTAAAGGCCATCAACTACACGAGGGTTATTAAGATCGAGTGTCTTAATACTGGTGAGGTCGTAGTAAGTGCTGGTATGGAGGCACGGATGCCACTGGTGAGGTCGTAGTAAGTGCTGGTATGGAGGCACGGATGCCACTGGTGAGGTCGTAGTAAGTGCTGGTATGGAGGCACGGACGCCACTGGTGAGGTCGTAGTAAGTGCTGGTATGGAGGCACGGATGCCACTGGTGAGGTCGTAGTAAGTGCTGGTATGGAGGCACGGATGCCACTGGTGAGGTCGTAGTAAGTGCTGGTATGGAGGCACGGATGCCACTGGTGAGGTCGTAGTAAGTGCTGGTATGGAGGCACGGATGCCACTGGTGAGGTCGTAGTAAGTGCTGGTATGGAGGCACGGATGCCACTGGTGAGGTCGTAGTAAGTGCTGGTATGGAGGCACGGATGCCACTGGTGAGGTCGTAGTAAGTGCTGGTATGGAGGCACGGACGCTACTGGTGAGGTCGTGGTAAGTGCTGGTATGGAGGCACGGATGCCACTGGTGAGGTCGTAGTAAGTGCTGGTATGGAGGCACGGACGCTACTGGTGAGGTCGTGGTAAGTGCTGGTATGGAGGCACGGATGCCACTGGTGAGGTCGTAATAAGTGCTGGTATGGAGGCACGGACGCTACTGGTGAGGTCGTGGTAAGTGCTGGTATGGAGGCACGGATGCCACTGGTGAGGTCGTGGTAAGTGCTGGTATGGAGGCACGGACGCTACTGGTGAGGTCGTGGTAAGTGCTGGTATGGAGGCACGGACGCCACTGGTGAGGTCGTAGTAAGTGCTGGTATGGAGGCACGGATGCCACTGGTGAGGTCGTAGTAAGTGCTGGTATGGAGGCACGGACGCTACTGGTGAGGTCGTGGTAAGTACTGGTATGGAGGCACGGACGCCACTGGTGAGGTCGTGGTAAGTGCTGGTATGGAGGCACGGACGCCACTGGTGAGGTCGTGGTAAGTGCTGGTATGGAGGCACGGACGCCACTGGTGAGGTCGTGGTAAGTGCTGGTATGGAGGCACGGACGCCACTGGTGAGGTCGTGGTAAGTGCTGGTATGGAGGCACGGACGCCACTGGTGAGGTCGTGGTAAGTGCTGGTATGGAGGCACGGACGCCACTGGTGAGGTCGTAAGAAGCCTCAAGCTTGTTCGTTCGTATTCTTCCATTTTAGAAAACGATCGACAGCTTTGGCATAGTGCCTCTATACACCACCTTGGGCCCTCTGTACACAGCCTGAGACCCTCTGTACACCATCTTGGACCATGTGTACACATCCTGAGACCCTCTGTACACCACCTGAGACCCCTCTGTACACCACCTTGGACCCTGTGTACACTGCCTGAGACACTCTGTACACCACTTTGGACCCTCTGTACACAGCCTGAGATCCTCTGTACACCACCTTGGACCCTCTGTACACTGCCTGAGACCCTCTGTACACTACCTGAGACCCTCTGTACACCACCTTGAACTCTTTGTACACCACCTTAGACCCTCTGTACAACACCTGGGACCCTCTGTACAACACCTGGGACCCTCTGAACATTACCTGGGACCCTCTGAACATTACCTGGGACCCTCTGTACACCAAGGGGCAGCCTTAATTATTTCCTCTTGCCTGACGTCTTCCAAATTGACTTTATGTAGATTCTCTCAAGGACACTAGGCTCCAGGAAAGACATTAGACCTTAAGTTTAACCAGACTGGAACTTAGTTACTTCACCGAATGGCGAGGAAGAGAGAGCCACCAAAATTAGCGAGTGCATAAGATCTACAGTCAGTGAGTGCCAATCTTTCTCTTATTTGAAAAGTAAATGTTGCTTCTGTGAAAGATGTAATGATGGCCGCATCCGCCAGCATCACTTGATGCATCAGATAAATAAGGTCAAGGACAATAAAATCGTCAGGGAGAATAAATGAGTAAGCCAGTTGATCGAGATGAAAAGTACATCACATTGGGGGAAAATAATCATATCAGTTAACCTGCTATGATCAGTTGTCAGTTTTCAGTGGTATCACTAACATGGTCTCCTACAGGTGGATCCACCAGTGTTTAGTGGTACCATTAATATGGTCTCCTACAGGTGGATCCACCAGTGTTTAGTGGTACCATTAACATGGTCTCCTACAGGTGGATCCACCAGTGTTTAGTGGTACCATTAATATGGTCTCCTACAGGTGGATCCACCAGTGTTTAGTGGTACCATTAACATGGTCTCCTACAGGTGGATCCACCAGTATTTAGTGGTACCATTAATATGGTCTCCTACAGGTGGATCCACCAGTGTTTAGTGGAACCATTAATATGGTATCCTACAGGTGGATCCACCAGTGTTTAGTGGAACCATTAATATGGTCTCCTACAGGTGGATCCACCAGTGTTTAGTGGTACCATTAATATGGTCTCCTACAGGTGGATCCACCAGTGTTTAGTGGTACCATTAATATGGTCTCCTACAGGTGGATCCACCAGTTCAGTGGTACCACAAAAGTCCTCTTACCAGCATTCAGGACCCTCCCTGGAGGGAAGCTCAACCAGTGTATGTACACACTAACACTTATTAACCACTACACTGGTTAACCCAGCTCGGCGGTTTTTCAACTGTTTGATATGGTGATTCACTCTATAAACCTCTGTTTCCAGAATAACATTGTGCCGTTCTGATACACCCGGCTCACAGAGACAAATCACAGAAGTCCTTGACGTGCCACCGCTTGCTTGTTGTGTACCTTTGTAACGCAAGAATTTAGAGGAATGGTTGGAATGCCACTGTTTTCATCAGAGTAGCTGCAGTCTGGAGCCCTATAAAGCTCAGGGTCCATTGGAAGTTGTCTCGGAATCGATGTGTTTTGGTGAAACACTACAACCAGTCGACGATTCTACAGCAACGTCAAACAATTCTTGGTGCTGCACCATCAGCGACGTACTGCACCATCAGTGACGTGCTGCAGTAACATCATTGGAGTGTTTGTGTACCGCAACCAGTCGATGATCAAGCACCATCGTAAGTCAAAAGTTGATGCAGAGCTCGTAATTTAATGTCGACGCAACAGTCGACGGCTGGAGTTGATGGGAGAAACTCGGAGGTAACATAAACAAGCCTAACAGCGTTGGGAGAACTTGAACTAAATGAGATTTGAAAGACGTTGCTAATGTTCCTGAGAGGCTGTTATTTTTAGGCGAGGCTTGCATTTACCGGCAGTTAGCATCTGTATTCTTATGGGAGCTGCTGCAACTCCGCTCACGCCTCTGGTGTGGGTGTCTTGGGGTCTGTTAAGCTGTGTCTCTCTCTCTCGATTACTGGACGGATGTTCGAGCCTCCACCACTCTCCTATAAGTGAACTCACATGGGTTTAGGGCTTCTAATAAAAATAAATCTTTCCTGAGTTCTGGATTTCAAACACTTATTTTGCATAAAGCATGTGTGATGAATGTCAGGGGTAATTATAATTACAATGGAATGACCACAAAAAAATTAAATGACGGAGAAATAATTCTGAACTTGAGAACACAAATTCAGAACAGTGAGAGGCTGAACTTTAATATGACTTTTATCGATGATAAACATTTTTCTTCTTGTAATCACAAACAGGTCTTGATTCTTAGAATGAGAGATGTGATGAAAATGGTCTCGAAAACTGACAAGTTGAAGGATGAGACACTTGTACAACATTTGGGAATCTTTATCGAGGAAACATTTCGTCAGCCAGTGGTTTCTTCAGTCCAATACAGAGAATAACAGTAGAAGATGAGGAGGAGTCTGAGGTAATTAGTCCCTCAGCCTGGAGTCGATGTGTTAAGTCCATCAATCTTAAGAAATGTTGAGCATATGTGCAGAGATAAGAGACAGTAGCACATGAGGATAATGGAAGTCATGACTGAGGAGAAGAATAAGGTTAAAGAAGTAATTAAAGTGGACGTTAGTGGGGTGTTGAGTGTGTACCGTCTGGTGCTGGGAATAGCAAGGGAGCTAAGGAAGGCATTAAAGAGGAGTTGAAGAATGTCAGAAACCTTAATAGTTCTGGTGCAGTGCTGGAGAGCGTTATAAGTAACGCCCACTAAATCACAATTACCACTCAACGAGAGGTAATTGTACAAAATGTTCAAGGATTTTCCACACAAACCTGCTTAATAAAGAGCAGTGAACATGACTGTTAAATTGAAACAGAGATCATAGAGGGATAGGTTAGGTTAAGTAAGATTTGTCAGGAAACACGACAAGTGTTTCCTGACGAGGGTCTTAGTCAAATGATGACATTCCGCTGGAGCTTTTGGTTATCTGACCGTGGCCTTCCGCTGGCTTACCCGTCCGCTCCTTTAAAAATTGAGTTATAATTACAAGTTCAATTATAGAGGGATATGCACCAACTGACTGAGACCACAATAACTTTAACTATTACCTATACTAAGTAATCCAATCAACTCCCTACCACTGAAAATTCTGAAGGCCACAGCACGCCAGACGATCTAGGGATGTAAACCACCACTAGATGACTCTGGTTACTATCCTCACAGCTGGTAAAAATGAATACTGGTTTATGGTTTATTTTGCGTGTGCAAAGAAGCTCATACAGGTACAATGCTTCACTCTGTATAGAGCTCCCTCGTGACTTGATAAAGCTCTACACAAAGCACAGCGTTGGTGCAAATAACAGTTAGTTCTGCAGTGCGTGTGTTTTCTTCACTGTTATTAGCTGCATACCAGTCTTATCCTAGGGAAGGTACACTGTGTTACGACTCTTCACTTACCTTCCCACGTTAAATCTTATTCACCAATCCTAATCTTCCCTCCGCTTCCTCTCCACCCATTTACCCCCACTTTTTCTAGCCCACTCTATTCGTGCTTCATCCACTTCCTACATCATACACTTCCACGTCCTCTACCACCCACTTTCCTCTATCGCCCATCTCTCTCATTTTCCTTTCACTCCTTTCCGCCTCCTTCCCCCGCCCCCTGGTGCGTCCCCCGCCCCCTGGTGCGTCCCCCGCCCGCTGGTGCGTCTCTTGCCCCCTGGTGCGTCCCCCGCCCCCTGGTGCGTCCCCCGCCCCCTGGTGCGTCCCTTGCCCCCTGGTGCGTCCCCCGCCCCCTGGTGCGTTCCCCGCCCCCTGGTGCGTCCCCCGCCCCCTGGTGCGACCCCCGCCCCTTGGTGCGTCCCTCGCCCTCTGGTGCTTCCCTCGCCCCCTGGTGCTTCCCCCACCCCCTGGTGCTTCCCCCACCCCCTGGTGCGTCCCCGCCCCTGGTGCGTCCCCGCCCCTGGTGCTTCCCCGCCCCTGGTGCTTCCCCGCCCCCTGGTGCTTCCCCCGCTCCCTGGTGCGTCCCCCGCCCCCTGGTGCTTCCCCGCCCCTGGTGCTTCCCCGCCCCCTGGTGCTTCCCCGCCCCCTGGTGCTTCCCCGCCCCCTGGTGCGTCCCCGCCCCCTGGTGCTTCCCCGCCCCCTGGTGCTTCCCCGCCCCCTGGTGCTTCCCCGCCCCCTGGTGCGTCCCCCGCCCCCTGGTGCTTCCCCGCCCCCTGGTGCTTCCCCCGCCCCCTGGTGCTTCCCCGCCCCTGGTGCGTCCCCGCCCCTGGTGCTTCCCCGCCCCCTGGTGCTTCCCCGCCCCCTGGTGCTTCCCCGCCCCTGGTGCTTCCCCGCCCCTGGTGCGTCCCCGCCCCCTGGTGCGTCCCCGCCCCTGGTGCTTCCCCGCCCCCTGGTGCTTCCCCGCCCCCTGGTGCTTCCCCGCCCCCTGGTGCTTCCCCGCCCCTGGTGCTTCCCCGCCCCCTGGTGCTTCCCCGCCCCCTGGTGCTTCCCCGCCCCCTGGTGCTTCCCCCGCCCCCTGGTGCTTCCCCGCCCCCTGGTGCTTCCCCGCCCCCTGGTGCTTCCCCGCCCCCTGGTGCTTCCCCGCCCCTGGTGCTTCCCGCCCCTTGTGCTTCCCCGCCCCCTGGTGCTTCCCCCGCCCCTGGTGCTTTGGTAATAAACAGGTGAATAAGTGAGTTTGTTTAGGTCATCTGTGCCAGTATACCAGCTTCTCGTCCCTTTACCCCCTCCCTTCTCTACCTCTATCTCCGCCTCCTCCATCCTTCCCTCCCTCCTAGCTTCCTCTCTTCCCTCCCTCCTCGCCTCCTCTCTTCCCTCCCTCATTGCTTCATCTTCCCTCCCTCCTAGCTTCCTCTCTTCCCTCCCTCCTAGCTTCCTCTCTTCCCTCCCTCCTAGCTTCCTCTCTTCCCTCCCTCCTAGCTTCCTCTCTTCCCTCCCTCCTAGCTTCCTCTCTTCCCTCCCTCCTAGCTTCCTCTCTTCCCATGTTTTCACACTATTCCACTGGTGTTCTTCCACACATTTCCCTCCCTCATATACGACCTTCCAACCACTTTTTTCCCCTTTTAATTTTCCTCTCGCTCTCGTCACTGACACCCACGATACAAGTCTTACTCCCCCTCCCTCCCTCCCCTCCCTCCCCCCCCCCTCCCGTGAAAGGGCAAAGTGGTCCCTGAGTATTTTAATTGCAGTCAGAGTTAACGGTAATCGCTTCAACGGCGCGTTAAACATTATTGGCCTTGTTTGGCAAATTCGTTTATTCGTTGCCTCAGTGAGTCTTAACTACCGGTTTGCTTTGCGCTGTTCCCCGCAGATAACCTCGTTGTTCTCTCCTTGTTTAGGCTCCAAACACATTAGGGAAACTTTCCACAGAATGTCTTCCTAATATTTAGTCCTAGTGAAGAAAAAACGTGTGTTTGCAGTTACCTGCTTACAGTTACCCAGGTGTAAATAACTGTAATTACCTGGGAGAGGATGCTGAGTTGCTCTCCTGCCTGGGAGAGGATGCTGAGTTGCTCTCCTGCCTGGGAGAGGATAGAGACTCCTCTCCTGTTTGGGAGAGGATGCTGAAGTGCTCTCCTGCCTAGGAGAGGATGCTGAAGTGCTCTCCTGCCTAGGAGAGGATGCTGAAGTGCTCTCCTGCCTGGGAGAGGATGCTGAAGTGCTCTCCTGCCTAGGAGAGGATGCTGAAGTGCTCTCCTGCCTAGGAGAGGATGCTGAAGTGGTCTCCTGCCTAGGAGAGGATGCTGAAGTGCTCTCCTGCCTGGGAGAGGATGCTGAAATGCTCTCCTGCCTGGGAGAGGATGCTGAAGTGCTCTCCTGCCTGGGAGAGGATGCTGAAATGCTCTTCTGCCTGGGAGAGGATGCTGAAGTGCTCTCCTGCCTGGGAGAGGATGCTGAAGTGCTCTCCTGCCTGGGAGAGGATGCTGAAGTGCTCTCCTGCCTGGGAGAGGATGCTGAAGTGCTCTCCTGCCTGGGAGAGGATGCTGAGTTGCTCTCCTGACTGGGAGAGGATGCTAAGTTGCTCTCCTGCCTGGGAGAGGATGCTGAAGTGCTCTCCTGCCTGGGAGAGGATGCTGAGTTGCTCTCCTGCCTGGGAGAGGATGCTGAGTTGCTCTCCTGACTGGGAGAGGATGCTGAGTTGCTCTCCTGCCTTCATGTTGCCTCACTTTAACTACCATTACCGTATTTTCTTTTAGGTTGTACAAGTGTTTGTGTTGCTCTCTGAGCTCTTCCACTGACATAATAGGCTAGAGTTGTACAAGTGTTTGTGTTGATCTCTGAGCTCTTCCACTGACATACTAGGCTAGTGTTGTACAAGTGTTTGTGTTGCTCTCTGAGCTCTTCCACTGACATAATAGGCTAGAGTTGTACAAGTGTTTGTGTTGATCTCTGAGCTCTTCCACTGACATACTAGGCTAGTGTTGTACAAGTGTTTGTGTTGCTCTCTGAGCTCTTCCACTGACATACTAGGCTAGTGTTGTACAAGTGTTTGTGTTGCTCTCTGAGCTCTTCCACTGACATACTAGGCTAGTGTTGTACTAGTGTTTGTGTTGCTCTCTGAGCTCTTCCACTGACATAATAGGCTAGAGTTGTACAAGTGTTTGTGTTGCTCTCTGAGCTCTTCCACTGACATACTAGGCTAGTGTTGTACAAGTGTTTGTGTTGCTCTCTGAGCTCTTCCACTGACATACTAGGCTAGTGTTGTACAAGTGTTTGTGTTGCTCTCTGAGCTCTTCCACTGACATACTAGGCTAGTGTTGTACAAGTGTTTGTGTTGCTCTCTGAGCTCTTCCACTGACATACTAGGCTAGTGTTGTACAAGTGTTTGTGTTGCTCTCTGAGCTCTTCCACTGACATACTAGGCTAGTGTTGTACAAGTGTTTGTGTTGCTCTCTGAGCTCTTCCACTGACATACTAGGCTAGTGTTGTACAAGTGTTTGTGTTGCTCTCTGAGCTCTTTCTCAACAGTGTTTCTGTCTCCTCTTTATTCCTCTCGGTAGTTTCTTCCTTCGGGTTTCTTACATATCATGCAGTCCAATCTTCGTAACTTTATTTCCTGGACTCTTCTACCGACTTGTGGACCTTCTGTATATGTCAATACAAAATGGTTATAATAACAATAATTTTTAAAGGGGTGGACCGGTAAGCCAGCAGAAGGCCTCGGTCAGATGACCAAAAGCTCCAACGGCGGATCATCATTTGACCAAGACCCGCGTCAGGAGACAATTTTCCTGTTACCTGACGAACTTTATGATGTCTGCTTCAAGTGAACCTGCGTCTTTTAAGACTACCTAACCTTATTTAAAAATGCTGACGCTCATTATTCGAGTTTCCTTAATTCCAGTTCATCTTTATTACTTTGACATACGCCGCTGACATGATTTTTTTGTGACAAGTTTTGTATAACACCTAAAGTCATGTTTTTATTTCTTGGCTCTGGCAGCGAGGCTGGTTAATAAATTTCTTAGGACTGAGAATGTAGAATCCATTCTAAGAAGCAACACTGTGGAGGCTGGGCTCCTGTTCTTTATTTAACCAGCTTGGCTACATTCCCTGTGTACAGCTATAGCATGAAAAAAGAGAACCACATTGTGAAAATAGAAGCAGGCTATGTTACCCTGCCGTACATTGATGTGAGAAATATATAATGTGGTAGTTTCCAGAGGGACGTTCTTGTCACCAGAGAGACGTTCTTGTCGCCAGATAGACGTTCTTGTCACCAGAGAGACGTTATTTTCACCAGAGAGACGTGCTTGTCACCAGAGAGACGTGCTTGTCACCAGAGAGACGTTCTTGTCACCAGAGAGACGTGCTTGTCACCAGAGAGACGTTCTTGGCACCAGAGAGACGTTCTTGGCACCAGAGAGACGTTCTTGTCACCAGAGAGACGTTCTTGTCACCAGAGAGACGTGCTTGTCACCAGAGAGACGTGCTTGTCACCAGAGAGACGTGCTTGTCACCAGAGAGACGTTCTTGGCACCAGAGAGACGTGCTTGTCACCAGAGAGACGTTCTTGTCACCAGAGAGACGTGCTTGTCACCAGAGAGACGTTCTTGGCACCAGAGAGACGTGCTTGTCACCAGGAAAA
>WNWK01012761.1:45000-58180 GCA_009830355.1 Cherax destructor | reverse complement strand
ATGGAAAAACTTTTAGGGTTAGTTTTTGAATCCCTAGCAACTTTAATTTCATAGTCCCGTTTAGCTTTTCTTATCCCCTTTTTTACGTCCCTCTTAATGTCAGTATACTGATTTATAAGATGACCCTCACATCTTTTTATGCGCCTATAAATTCCTTTCTTCTGCCCTAAAAGATATTTGAGCCTACTATTCATCCATTTTGGGTCATTTCTACTTGATCTAATTTGTTTATATGGTATAAATGTTCTTTGGGCAGCCTGTACAGTGTTAAGAAAGCTGTCATATTGATAGCTCTCTTCGTTACCCCAGTTCACAGATGATAAGTGTTCTCTAAGCCCATTGTAATCTGCTAAGGGAAAATCTGGGACCGTTACTGAATTATCCCTACTATCATACATCCATTCAATGCTAAAGGTAAATGATTTGTGGTCGCTCGTGCCAGTTCCTCTGTAATTTCTAAATTATTAACAAGGGTTTCCTTGTTTGCCAGAACCAAGTCAAGTAGGTTATTTCCCCTTGTAGGTTCTGTCACAAACTGCTTCAAAAAACAGTCCTGAACTACTTCTAAAAAGTCGTAAGATTCTAAATTCCCTGTCAAGAAATTCCAATCAATCTGACTAAAGTTAAAGTCCCCTAGAATTACTACGTTATCGTGCCTTGTGGCCTTAACAATTTCCTCCCAGAGTAGTCTCTCTAGTTCCCTATCTAAGTTTGGAGGACGATATATCACGCCTAAAATCAATTTTTCATGCCCCTCTGAAAATTCTATCCAGACAGACTCTGTTTGTATTATTTCAGACTTTATACCCTTTTTTATGCAACAATTTAAATGATCACGGACATAGAGTGCCACTCCACCCCCCTTCCTGATACTTTTGTCTACTTGGAACAATTTAAAACCCTGGATGTGACATTCAGCAGGCATATTCCGGTTTTTCATGTTAAACCACGTCTCATTTATTGCAAAAACATCAATATTACCCGCACTTGCAACTAATATCAATTCGTCCAACTTATTTATCGCACTACGTGCATTAGTATAAAATATGTTTAGAAAACCTCCCTTCTCTTTTCTCTTCCTGCTGATTTCTGTTTCTCCATTATACCTGTTACTGACCCTGTCACCTAGTGCCACTGGGTTTCTAATATTCACCAATAACTCCACCTCATTCTGCCTATTACTGGTTTCCCCAAAACTCACACGAGATAAAATAATTATTAAAAATAGAGCACATATCATTCTTCTTGTCAGTAAGATGCCCAGAGTTATTTTTAAGGGGACCTATCTAATCTCTAACTTTTGTTCTATAAACCTGGAAAAAACTTTTGGGGTTAGTTTTTGATTCCCTAGCAACTTTAATTTCATAGTCCCGTTTAGCTTTTTTTATCCCCTTCTTAACGTCCCTCTTAATGTCAGTATACTGATTTATAAGATGACCCTCACCTCTTTTTATGCGCCTATAAATTCCTTTCTTCTGCCCTAAAAGATATTTGAGTTTATTATTCATCCATTTTGAGTCATACATTGACAGGTACACAAGATTACGTGATAGCATAGGTGGTGGAGTTAAAGGATATTCGAAGTAGAAATTTATATCATAGAAATATTATCGGAATGGTATAGAAGATTCTCAAATAAAACATATTAATCGATACTGAGAAAACTGTTAGTCAATATTTAGGAATATATAAAGAGATACTTCTGAGTATCCTTGGGAACATTCGAGTCCCCCAGACCAGGACATTTAAAGGGACAAAGGAGCACATTCATTTTTTTTCTTTCATTAATTAAAATGGTTACACAGAATAATTGCAATCCATATGGAGGAGGATTTGGACAAATTAATGTCTTGGTCTGAAAAATGGCAGATTAAGTTCAATGTAGACAAGTGTAAAGTACTAGTCCTCGGTAATGAAAATAACTCTCGAAGTTATAAACTAGGTGAAGTAGAGGTTGATCATACAGAATGTGAACAAGACTTGAGAGTGTAGATGAATGGTTCAGAGAACCGACTTGTCGGTTCTCTGAACCATTCATCTACATCCTGTCTGACACAGCAACATATTGGGATCTTAATACAGGGAATTCTTCACTTGTTTAACCCTTGGGCACGACCTACTTCCACATTGGTCAAATATGACACCACCTACGACTGCTGCACCTCTCCTGCCTACGGTATATAAGCTGTTAAGTAAAAGAACACAAATGCAACTAATGTGACATTTTATTGTGGCAAGTGTTGATTCAAGGCACTTGCGTCTGCGGAAATTAGTTTCTTTGATTACTAATCGGGCGTCTCTGAATTTCATGAGATGATTGGTGGAATTCCTGTGTTGTACGCAGGCGTTGTTCAGGTTATCGTTCCTACATGCATTAATGTGTTCATTGAGGCGTGTTTCGAGGTTTCTTGCTGTTTCACCTACATAAATCCTGTCGCGGCCTCCACAGGGTATAGTGTAAACCCCTGCGTTGATTAGTTCATGGTGCTTGGATTTTGTTCTGGTTAGATCCTTTATAGAAGTGCTGGAAGCGATGGCGACTCTGGTGTTAACTTTAGCAAATACTTTAGAAATGTTCGATGCAACCTGGCTGTTGGGAAGAATTATAACTTTGTTTGGAGTGGTGTTAGTGCGTGGAGAATTAATGATCTGAAGAGCTCTTCTTTTGCAATCTTTGATGAAAAAGTAAGGAAAATATAAATCAGCGAAGGTTTGGTGAATGTATGTGAATTCCTCGTCAAGAAACTCAAGACTACAAATTCGGTAAGCTCTTAGGAAGAGTCCAATGATGATACCTCTTTTGGTCTTGGTATCTTGACTGGAATAAAAGTGTGTGAGGTCATTTTTATTTGTAGGTTTCCGGTAAACTTGAAATCTTAGGTTGTTATCTACTTTGTGGATGAGGACGTCTAGAAAGGGTAGCTTGTCATTGGACTCTTCTTGTAGTGTAAACTGGATCGCCGGTTCAACTGCGTTGAGCCTTGCCTGAAGATTCCGTACATCAAAACGTTTGGGAGTTATTACGAGGACGTCGTCTACGTAACGTAACCAAGTGACGCTTGAGGGGATGATGTTGGCGAAGTGTTCAGCCTCTAGGTGTTCCATGTACAAGTTAGCTAAGACGGCACTGATGGGGAACCCCATTCCCATGCCGTATGTTTGTTTGTAGAGCCTGTTATTGAAAGAAAAACAGTTGAAATTAACACAGAGTTCAATAAGGTCAACGAAATCTCCGGGAGGTAGAGGAAGGTTAAGGTTCTGATTGACTTTACTTCGTAGAACATCGATGGCTTGTGTGGTAGGTACTTTAGTGAAGAGGGAAGTCACGTCCAAACTGCTTAGTTTCTTGTTTCGGATGGAGAGGTTTCGGATGCGGTTGAGAAGGTCGCCTGAATGTTTAAGATGAGCGGGGCTGATGGTCCCCAGAAGGCAGGAAAGCTGTTTGGCAAGAACTCCGGCTAGTTTGTGTGGTGCACTGCCTATACCTGATGTGATTGGTCTGAGAGGAATATTATGCTTATAAGTCTTGGATAAACCATACATGTGTGCTGGTTTAGGGTTGCTGGGTATCAAGTACAGAAGTTTCTTTCCTTCACTGGTGCGTTTCAGTATTTGTCTGGTTTTGTATAGGAAATCTTTAGTGAGTGTTTCCCACTGTTGTGTGTTGATGGGTTCGTATGTGGACTGGTCATTCAAAAGGTCCATCATTTTGGTGTTGTATTCACTGGTGTTGAGTATGACGACTCCACCTCCTTTGTCGGCGGTGGTGACGATAATATTTAGCCATGCGACAGGATTTATGTAGGTGAAACAGCAAGAAACCTCGAAACACGCCTCAATGAACACATTAATGCATGTATGAACGATAACCTGAACAACGCCTGCGTACAACACCGAAATTCCACCAATCATCTCATGAAATTCAGAGACGCCCGATTAGTAATCAAAGAAACTAATTTCCGCAGACGCAAGTGCCTTGAATCAGCACTTATCACAATAAAATGTCACATTAGTTGCATTTGTGTCCTTTTACTTAACATATTGTCGGTAATTCTACCGGTATATAAGCTACTTCTTCGCATATATGCTGTATTCTTTTCAAGATTGATGGACTGACAACGTCGACTCTAGAAATTAGACACATATGCAACACTTGGGTATCTTTATTGAGGAAACGTTTCGCCACACAGTGGCTTCATCAGTCCAATACAAAGTGGAAAGTTGTAAAAAGAGGAGGAGTTTGAGGTAATCAGTCCCTCGGCCTGGAGTCGATGTGTTCAGTCCATCAATCTTGAAGCAAGTACAGCATAGGGCAAAAGAAGTTGCTTATATACTGTAGACAGATTACCTCAAACTCCTCCTCTCTTTACAACTTTCTCCTTTGTATTGGACTGATGAAGCCACTGTGTGGCGAAACGTTTCTTCAATAAAGATACCCAAGTGTTGCATATGTGTCTAATTTATCAAGACTTGAGAGTCATAGTAAGCAGAAATCTAAAGCCAAGACAGCAGTGCCTAAGTGTGCGCAATAAGGCTAACAGATTACTAGGATTTATTTCAAGAAGTGTAAGTAACTGAAGTCCAAAAGTTATTAGCTCTATACATCACTAGTGAGACCTCACTTGGATTATTCCGCTCAGTTTTGGTCTCCTTACTACAGGATGGATATAGACTCATTAAAGAACATACAGAGAAGAATGACTGAAATGACATCCTGTATAAGGATTCTCCGGTAAAAAGATAGACTTAGAGCATTGAATCTCCACTCTCTGGATATCATCGAGGTGTATAAGTGGATGATGGGCATAAACAAAGGTGATATTAATAAAGTACTGAGGGTATCGAACCAAGTAAGAACCAAAAATAATGGATTTAAGTTGGATAAATTTAGATTTAGAAAGGACGTAGGTAATTACTGGTTTTCGAACAGAGTTGTAGATGCGTGGAACAATCTTCCGGGTAGGGGGATAGAGGCTAGGACCTTTATTAGCTTTAAAAAGAGATTGGACAAATATATGAGCGGGAGAGGTTGGTTTGATTGGTGTCGTGGGTACTGGAGTAAATTGTTGGGTAGTTTTGGGTAGGGGTGGTTATGATAATGACCTCCCTTGTATGGGCCAGTAGGCCTTCTGCAGTGTTCCTCCCTTCTTATGTTCTTATGTATGTTATCCACTGAGAAACGTATTTTCTCAAGTCACATGACCTGTTCTAAGCGGCTAGAGAAAGCTTAGAGCTGGCTATTATATCTTCTAATTTCAAATACCTTGACTTCTCAAAACTCGGAGGCTCTCTCCTTCCCCATATGGGGGGATGGGGATGGGGATGGTGGTGGTGGTGCGGGTGGTGATGGGGATGGTGATGGGGATGGTGGTGGTGGTGGTGCGGGTGGTGATAGGGATGGTGATGGTGGTGGTGGTGGTACAAAACCGTTGGTTCACATTCCGAGAGGCTGTGGCAGGTGACAAATCCACACTGAGCTACTATAGGAAAACTTCTCACTATTCATTTGTTGCCTTGCAACATTGCATAGCTCCTGATGACGCACTGAGAAGTGTGAAAGTACTTGAGCTAAAGATTTCCACCTTCCCCCCGTGGCTTGTCTTGCATTGTTAGTATCGCCTGTCTGCGATTGTTTGTATATATATTTACAGACGAATCTCCCGCGGAAGATTCGTCTGTAAAAACTTGCATTTGTGGACACAGTGGTGCCTATGCTAACCTTCCTATGGTGTAGAAATATGCCTAGTTGGATGAATCTTATTGAAGCTAGCTGGCCCAGTGGCTTACGCGACGGTCTGGAGTTTTGAGACTCTCTGACCGCGGGTTCGAACCCCACCCGTGGTATGGTTTGTTTGCAATCGTGTCATTACGATTTCGTGAGTCTCTAGTTCATACTCAGTGTTAGGCTGTCTTGAAGAATTTTTGTTTTGTTATTTTGAAAGCTTTATTAATAAACATTCGAGGATATGGTAAGTTGGATGCAATTGAATATATTTTTAAAACTTCCCCATCATAAAACTCAGTGCTACATTTAATTAGGGCTTTAAAAAAAATGAAAGTAAATACTGTCTGTTTATCTCGTGTTTGGTGATTCGAATAGTATATATGTGTGATCATATGGATATGTATATCCTGAAATAGAATTATTCCATTTATCTAACAATCCATAGTGAACTTAATGTCAAATTTATGTAAGAAAAATTTGTCACTGAACACAAATTTAATATCTAAAATGCATAATTTAATCAAATCAATAATATGATTAGTTTTTAAGGGAAGATCATATTTTGGAAAGTCTTCTGCAAGGAACTCCAACAGGTCATGTACTGGTAAAATAGTTAACAACAATGTAACGTCAAAACTAATAGGCTTAAAATCATTAGACATATTAAAACACACACACGTTTATCAATGAGATCATCATTATTTTTAACATGAGAAGAAAACACGGTACCCATCACTGCAGAACCTACAGAACACGGTACCATCACTGCAGAACCTACAGAACACGGTACCCATCACTGCAGAACCTACAGAACACGGTACCCATCACTGCAGAACCTACAGAACACAGTACCATCACTGCAGAACCTACAGAACACGGTACCATCACTGCAGAACCTACAGAACACGGTACCATCACTGCAGAACCTACAGAACACGGTACCATCACTGCATAACCTACAGAACACGGTACCATCACTGCAGAACCTACAGAACACGCTACCATCACTGCAGAACCTACAGAACACGGTACCATCACTGCAGAACCTACAGAACACGCTACCATCACTGCAGAACCTACAGAACACAGTACCATCACTGCAGAACCTACAGAACATGGTACCCATCACTGCAGAACCTACAGAACACGATACCATCACTGCAGAACCTACAGAACACGGTACCATCACTGCAGAACCTACAGAACACGGTACCCATCACTGCAGAACCTACAGAACACGCTACCCATCACTGCAGAACCTACAGAACACGGTACCATCACTGCAGAACCTACAGAACACGGTACCATCACTGCAGAACCTACAGAACACGGTACCCATCACTGCAGAACCTACAGAACACGCTACCCATCACTGCAAAACCTACAGAACACGGTACCATCACTGCATAACCTACAGAACACGGTACCATCACTGCAGAACCTACAGAACACGGTACCATCACTGCAGAACCTACAGAACACGGTACCATCACTGCATAACCTACAGAACACGCTACCCATCACTGCAGAACCTACAGAACTCATTATTGGTCTTACAGGATTTGCTAACTCTGTGTGTTTTAATCAAACCATGATATAAACCTTGGTAACAGATACCGACAAGTTGGTTTAGAAAAAAACACGTAAGCAAGCACTAGGACATATTTATTAGAAAACATTTCGGTCCTGGGACCTTGATCACGGTCCCAGGACCTAAACTTTTTCTAATAAATGTAGCCTAGTGTTTGGTAACATGTTTTTCTAAACCAATCAAACCATTATAAATCAGGAAGAGATGCATTTCTGGAAGAGAACTGCTTGATTAAATTATCATTCCCTTTCAGAAGCACTTTCAATTTACTGTTAAATGGACGATTATCCTGTTAAAGAGGAGTCTTATTCAGCAGTATATATATATCAGAGTCGTTTAGTAAATCTACCATTATAGTCGTTTTTGTTCCAAATAACAAATGCATCAGATTTATCAACCTTGGAATCAGGAACAATCTGTTTTATTAAGGCACTTTACCCCTTACGAAGGTTAATCTCATCTTGTGACATACCGGACATTTTCTCTAAATATAAATGTATTGCCTAACTTAGCACAGTAGTATCATTAGATGCGAAAATAAGTTCAACACCACCTTGTGTGCATTTAGTGCTTTCAACCAATTGTTTATTAGACAAGTTAATAACAAAACCATTATTTGCGTGTCTTGTCCACTTGTTATTAGCAATTAAAAGGGATGGCTTAACCTCGTGATTACAGCTCACTCTTACACAAGCAATGCAAAGAATACGTAGCATGTAGTTCATCAGGGAAAAATCTAAGAGCCGAACCTGTTTAAGTATTTTCTTCCCTTGCCACTTTCTAAATATGTATATGAATAATTCTAAATTCTGTATAAAAGATACATTGAGAATATGTTCATATATTTATATGTTGCTACGCGCTTGCTGAATTGAAAAGTATGTGAGAATTTAATTTATCTTGAGCTCCTCAGATACTGGATAGCCTCACCAAGGCGCTGGAAAAGACAGGTGCCAAACCTCGGCTCTCTGACAATTTCCATGAGCCTGGAATCCAACTCTCTTAAAATAAAACCATAGCATGCTTCCCTCAGGGGCGAGGATCTCTGATCTACCGTGACTTATTGGTATTGATAGGCCAAGTCCCGATACTTGTCCAACCTGCGTCCTCTTTGGTCAGCTCACCAGCACTAAATGTCATCGAGAAGGGCGCCAGCTTACGTGGCGATGGCAGTCGCACGTCTCTAGCTTACTCCTGAGATATTTCATCTCCTTTCATCACCTTTCAAAGATCCCTGACGAAGCACTGGCAAAAGTGCGAAAGTCCTAGAGCTCCGAGAGAGAGAGAGAGAGAGAGAGAGAGAGAGAGAGAGAGAGAGAGAGAGAGAGAGAGAGAGAGAGAGAGAGAGAGAGAGAGAGAGATTCAGACAGACAGACAGAAAGAAAGACAGACATATCCCCATAAATACATTGTGCAAAAGGAAATTTTTTTGTCTGAGCATTACTTGTTTCTCAGAACTAGGAACCGACTGGGACAAAATCCATCTAGACTCCTTCAAGTATTGGCTTCTCTGAACACAAAGAGGGAAAGGATTGAGGTGAAGAGGAACGAGACAGGAAAAAGGCAAGAGAGGGGTGAGAGGAAAGAGGTACGAGGGGTAAACGAGGAAAATAATGAGAGGACACTGGGATAAAGGGAACGAGAATACAGAGAAGTGAGAGGGGAGAGTAATAGGGGAATAAAGAAGATCGTCTATATGAATGAGAGAAGAGTGAGAGAGACGAAAATTGACAAAATAAAAAGAGTTCTATCTTTTTAAATACCCGAAAACACTGTGCGTTGACCCGCTAACATCGTAATCTTCTCTAACGCAGTCCAAAAACTTTGTACTTTGTACTGGGAAAGTCAAGCGTCTATATATACATATATATATATATATATATATATATATATATATATATATATATATATATATATATATATATATATATATATATATATATATATATATATATGTATGTATGTATGTATATGTCGTGCTGATTAGGTAAAACTGGTCAATTAGCAAGAACTCATTTAAAATTAAGTCCTTTCTAAAATTTTCTCGTATACGTTTAAAGATATATTTTGTTCATTTATGTTAATGTAAAAAATTATAATTTTGTACCAAGAGAAACTTTGAAAACTTACCTAACCTTATTATAACAAGCGCAATTTAATTTAGCCTAACCCAAATAAATATATTTTAGATACATTTACAATATTTTAATAATAAACAAACACAATGAAACATATTTTTTTCGTTAGGTTCAGAATGATTTTTGCGAAATTATTGCATACACAATTTTTCACTTGTCTTATATGGCAAGAAGAGCGTTGCTATTTAAGCCAAAATCGCTAGTTTTACCTAATCGGCACGACATATACAAATATATATATATATATATTATATATATATATATATATATATATATATATATATATATATATATATATATATATATATATATATATACATATATATATATATATATATATATATATATATATATATATATATATATTTCAACAAGTTGGCCGTCTCCCACCGAGGCAGGGTAACCCAAAAAGAAAGAAAATCCCCAAAAAGAAAATACTTTCATCATCATTCAACACTTTCACCACACTCATACATAATCACTGTCTTTGCAGAGGCGCTCAGATACGACAGCTGAGAAATAGTCCCTCCCAGCTGTCACTATCCCAGACCCCTCCTTTAAAGTGCAGGCATTGTACTTCCCATTTCCAGGACTCAAGTCCAACTAAATCAATTAACTGGTTTCCCTGAATCCCTTCACAAAATGTTACCCTGCTCTCACTCCATCATCTCGTCAGGTCCTAAAACACATTCGTCTCCATTCACTCATATCTAACACGCTCACACATGCTTGCTGGAAGTCCAAGTCCCTCGATAACAAAACCTCCTTTACCCCTCCCTCCAACCTTTTCGAGGACGACCCCTACCCCGCCTTCCTTTCCCTACAGATTTATATGCTCTCCAAGTCATTCTACTTTGATTTATTCTCTCTAAATGACCAAACCACCTCAACAACCCTTCTTCAGCCCTCTGACAAATACTTTTAGTAACTCCACACCTTCTCCTAATTTCCACACTACGAATTTTCTGCATAATATTTACACCACACATTGCCCTTAGACAGGACATCTCCACTGCATCCAGCCGCCTCCTCGCTGCAGCATTTGCAACCCATGCTTCACACCCATATAAGAGTGTTGGTACCACTATACTTTCGTACATTTCCTTCTTTGCCTCCATGGATAACGTTTATTGTCTCCACAGATACCTCAACGCACCACTCACCTTTTTTTCTTCATCAATTCTATGGTTAACCTCATCCTTCATAAACCCATCCGCTGACACGTCAACTCTAAAATATCTGAAAACATTTATTACTTCCATAATCCCTCTCTCCAATGTGATATCCAATGTTTCTTTATTTAAATTGTTTGATACCCTCATCACCTTACTCTTATATATGTTCACTTTCAACTTTCTACCTTTACACACCCTCCCAAACTCGTCCACTAACCTTTGCAACTTTTCTTTAGAATCTCCCATAAGCACAGTATCATCAGCAAAAAGTAACTGTGTCAACTCCCATTTTTGCATTTAATTCCCCATAATTTAATCCAACCCCTCTCCCTAACACCCTAGCATTTACTTATTTTACAACCCCATCTATAAATATATTAAACAACCATGGTGACATTACACATCCCTGTCTAAGACCTACTTTTACCGGGAAGTAATCTCCCTCTCTCCTACACACCCTAACCTGAGCCTCACTATCCTCATAAAAACTCTTTACAGCCTTCAGTAACTTACTACCTATTTCATACACTTGCAACATTTGCCACATCGCTCCCCTATCCACTCTGTCATATTCCTTTTCTAAATCCATAAATGCAATGAAAACTTCTCTACCTTTATCTAAATACTGTTCACATATATGCTTCACTGTAAACACTTGATCTACACATCCCCTTCCCACTCTACAGCCTCCTTGCTCATCTGCAATCCTACTCTCTGTCTTACCTCTAATTCTTTCAATAATAACCCTGCCATACACTTTACCTGGTATACTCAGTAAACTTATTCCCCTATAATTCTTACAATCTCTTTTATCCCCCTTCCCTTTATATAAAGGAACTATACATGCTCTCTGCCAATCCCTAGGTACCTTCCCCTCTTTCATACATTTATTAAACAAAAATACCAGCCACTCCAACACTATATCTCCCCCTGCTTTTAACATTTCTGTCATGATCCCGTCAGTTCCAGCTGCTTTATCCCCTTTCATTCTACGTAATGCCTCACGCACCTCCCCCACACTCACATCCTGCTCTTCTTCACTCCTAAATGATGTTGTAACTCCCTGGCCAGTGCATGAAATTACCGCCTCCCTTTTTTCATCGACATTTAAAAGTTCCTCAAAATATTCTCGCCATCTACCCAATACCTCCAGCTCCCCATCTACTAACTCCCCTACTCTGTTTTTAACTGAAAAATCCATTCGTTCCCTAGGCTTTCTTACCTTGTTTATCTCACTCCAAAAAAATTTCTTGTTTTCAGAAAAATTTCTTGACAGAGCCTCTCCCACTCTTTCATCTGCTCTCCTTTTGCACTCTCTCACTACTCTCTTCACCTTTCTTTTACTCTCCATATACTCTGCTCTTCTATTAACACTTATGTTTTGTAAAAACCTCTCATAAGCTACCTATTTATATTTTATCACACCCTTTACTTCTTCATTCCACCACTCACTCCTCTTTCCTCCTGCACCCACCCTCCTATAACCACAAACTTCTGCCCCACATTCTAATACTGCATTTTTAAAACTATCCCAACTCTCTTCAACCCCCCAACTACTCCTACTTGCACTAGCCCACCTTTCTGCCAATAGTTGCTTATATCTCACCCTAACTTCCTCCTCCCATAGTTTATACACTTTTACCTCTCTCTTACTTGCTGTTGCCATTTTCTTTTTGTCCCATCTACTTTTTACTCTAACTGTAGCTACAACTAAATAATGATCCAATATATCCGTTGCCCCTCTATAAACATGTACATCCTGAAGCCTACCCATCACCCTTTTATCCACCAATACATAATCTAACAAACTACTTTCATTACGTGCTATATCATACCTTGTATACTTATTTATCTTCTTTTTCATAAAATATGTGTTACTTATTACCAAACCTCTTTCTACACATAGCTCTATTAATGGTTCCCCATTTACATTTACCCCTGGCACCCTAAATTTATCTACTACTCCCTCCACAACATTTTTACCCACTTTAGCATTAAGATCCCCAACCACAAGAACTCTCTCACTTGGTTCAAAACTCCCCACACACTCACTCAATATTTCCCAAAATCTCTCTCTCTCCTCTACACTTCTCTCTTCTCCAGGTGCATAAACACTTACTATAACCCACTTTTCACATCCAACCTTTATTTTACTCCACATAATCCTTGAATTTAAACATTTATACTCCCTCTTTACCCGCCATAACTGATTATTCAACATTATTGCCACTCCTTCTTTAGCTCTAACACTGTTTGAAACCCCTGATCTAATCCCATTTATTTCTCCCCACTGAAACTCTCCTACCCCCTTCAGCTTTGTCTCACTTAAAGCCAGGACATCCAGCTTCTTTTCATTCATAACATCTACAATCATCTCTTTCTTATCATTCGCACAACATCCACGCACATTCAAACATCCCACTTTGACGGTTTTCTTCTTTTTATTTTTTAGTAAACCTGTACAGGAAAAGGGGTTACTAGCCCATTGTTCCCGGCATTTTAGTTGACTTTTACAACACGCAATGAAATCACGAAACAAGTGATTTTGAAA
>WNWK01012761.1:0-42500 GCA_009830355.1 Cherax destructor | reverse complement strand
TGTTTTAGAATCCCAGGTTAAAGTGTTGAAGAATGAGGTCCTACTTCTTCAGGAAGAGAATTGGAGACAGAAATTTCGCCTAAATGGGTTTTGGAGTGAGTGTGAGATGGTTGTATCTGGTAGGGAGGAAAAGGTTACCAGCAGTGAGTTGGAGAGTGGCAGCTGTTTTAAGTGGCAAGTGGTTCACACTTCAGGAAGAAGCAGGAAGATAAGGAAGGTTAATAGAGAATATTTGAAGGTAGGAAATCGATTCTCTGTTCTCCAGGACGAGTGTCCTTCAGTGGTTAGTGAGGTTAAAGGTACCACTGACTCCCCTGCTATTCAAGGTAAGAATATTCTGGTTGTGGGAGACTCCCAGGTAAGATATATGGACTGTACTTTTTGTAACAGAGATAGAAAGGTGAGACAGAGAGTGCATTCCAGGACCCGGTGTTGGTGTCATAGTCAGCAGGTTGGATAATATTATGTAAGGTAATTAGAACAAGCCCATTAACTGTATTAGTTTTGGTGGAAATGACATCGGGAAGGGCAGGAGACAGGAGCTGCTGGCTAAGTTCAAGTCAGCCATAGATGTAGTCAGGTCTAATGAGAGGGGTCCCTATCATATATAGCATTTTGCCTAGAAAGGGAGTGGGCAATGAATAGATGTCTAGGGCAATTGGTATAAATGGCTGGCTAGACAGGTACTGTAACGAACTTGCAATCCCATTCATTGATAACTCTGACAAATTCTATGGCAAACGTGATATGTATGTAAGGGATGGGGTACATCTCTCTGGGGCCGGAGTGGTTGTATTAGCTAACTCGATTGAGGGGGGCATTGCTGACTTGTCTAGGACTTTAAACTGATAGATTATAGAGGTATGGGTGTGTGTGGGAAACAATCAAGCTGCAGTACCAGGGATAAAAACAGAAGATATTACCAGGATGCCTCAGGTATATGTTTAAAATAAAGTTGATAATAAAGTTGCCAGTAAAGGAAACTCAATTGGTCAACAAAGAGAGACAGTAGAGGGCAGCGAGTGACTAGCTCTCGTAAGGTTTACTATACAAATAGTAGGAGTTTAAGAAATAAAATAGATGAGCTAAGATTACTTGCACGAGCAGGTAATATAGATATTATTTCTATAAAGGAGACCTGGTTCAACCTGAAAGATAGAGAAATGCCTTCTAATACAACACACAGGGTTATAAACTATTCCACACTTATAGGGTCAAGAGGAAGGGTGGTGGAGTGGCGATGTATGCCAGAGACAATTAAAATTGTTGTGTTAGACAAGATATAAGATTAAAACATTGGATACAGAATCTGTTTGTCTACAGTTTCTCGAGGGACGTGAAAAAATAATTTTGGGTGGGATTTATAGGCCTCCAAACCTTGACAGGGAGTGCAGTAAGCTGCTATGGGACGGAATTCATAAGGTGTCTAGATATGAAAATGTGTTAATGAGAGATTTTTACTTAAGACTAACCTATTGGAGAAATGTGACAGGAAATCTTAAGTCTAGTGACTTTCTTGATACGGTTCAGGTACCTTTTCAAAACAGTTTGTGACAGAACCAACTAGAGGAAGCAACCTGCTTGACTTGGTTCTTGCCAACTAAGAATCACTATTTAACAATCTTGAGGTTAATCATGAGCTTGGATAAAGCGATCACAAATCACTTAGTTTCAATGTATCATGGAATTACCCAAATGACTGCAATCAAGTCTCTGTATCAGACTTCCGCTTGGCCGATTTCATGGGACTGAGAAATTACCTGGGTGGGCTAAATTGGAATGACCTGAGTATGGTTCAGGTAGGTGGTGTGGTTGCCAATATGATGTTTATCAAAGCATAGTTCTAGCTGGCCAGACAACTTATGTTCCGAGTAGGAAAATTAGATCTAACAAAAATGGTTCCAAATGAATGAGCAATAGATTAAAGCATCTCATTGGTCAAAAGAGAGTCATATAAAGGCATATCAAAAGAGGGAATGGGCAGTTAAGAAATCAATATATTCAATTAAAGAGAGAAATAAAAAAAAGAATAAGAAAAACAAAAAGGGATTATGAGACAAAAGCCGCAAGGGATTCGAAAACTAACCCAAAAGGGTTCTTTCAGGTATACAGAAGTAAGATTAGGGACAAGATACGCTCACTTAAAAGTAACTCAGGTCAGATCACTGACAGTGATAAGGAAATGAGTAAAATTTTCAACAGTTACTTCCTCTCAGTTTTTACGCAGGAAGATACTAGCGAAATTCCAGAAATTATAAATTATATTAAAAAGGACGATAATAAACCATGCACGATTGGGGTAACTAGTGTCATGGTCCTCAGACAAATAGAGAAATTAAAACCCTAACGAACTGTTTGCGAGGTTTTAAAGAAATGTAAAGAGGAACTTAGCAAACCTTTGGCTAATCTTTTCAACATATCACTAAAAACTGGCATAGTGCCAGACAAGTGGAAAATGGCAAATGTAATACATATTTACAAAGCAGGAGACAGGTCCTTAGCTTCGAACTATAGACCAATAAGCCTTACCTCCATAATGGGAAAATTTATGGAATCAATAATTGCCGAGGCAATTCGTAACCATCTTGAAAGGCATAGATTGATTAATATATCTCAACACGGTTTTACAAAGGGGCGTTCCTGAATTACGATTTTACTAACTTTTTTCACTAAGGTATTTGAGGAGGTAGCTCATGATAATGAATATGATATTGTGTACATGAACTTCAGTAAGGCTTTCGATAGAGTTCCACATCAGAGGCTATTGAGGAAGCGTAAGGCACATGGAATAGGAGAAAAAAAAATCTTGGGGAGAGGCATGGGTAACAAATAGGCAGCAGAGAGTTTGCATAAATGGGGAGAAATCAGAGTGGGGGTACGTCACAAGCAGTGTTCCATAGGGGTCAGTGTTGGGCCCCTTGTTGTTCTCAATTTACATACGTGACATAGATGAGGGAATAAATAGCGGCAAGCAAATTTGCTGATGGCACCAAAATAGGCCGTCCAATTCATTCTAATGAGGACAGTAGAGCACTCCAGGATGATTTGAATAGACTGATGCAGTGGTCGGAGAAGTGGCAGATGCAGTTTAATATAGACAAATGCAAAGTTCTAAATGTTGGAAAGGAAAATTATCATGCCACAAATAAACTAAATAATTAAGATCTTAATATTACTGATTGCGCAAAAGGATTTAGGAGTTCTGGTTAGCAGTAAACTGAAACCAAGACAACAGTGCATAAGTGTTCGTAATAAAGCTAACAGAATCCTTGGCTTCATATCAAGAAGTATAAATAATAGAAGTCCTCAGGTTGTTCTTCAACTCTATATATCTTTGGTTAGGCCTCATTTAGATTATGCTGCACAGTTCTGGTCACCGTATTACAGAATGGATATAAATGCTCTGGAAAACGTACAAAGGAGGATGACAAAGTTGATCCCATGTATCAGAAATCTTCCCTATGAGGATAGACTGAGGGCCTTGAATCTGCACTCTCTAGAAAGGCGTAGAATTAGGGGGATATGATTGAGGTGTATAAATGGAAAACAGGAATAAATAAAGGGGATGTAAATAGCATGCTTAAAATATCTGGCTAAGACAGGACTCGCATCAGTTGGAAAAATTTAGATTCAGGAAGGATATAGGAAAGCACTGGTTTGGTAATAGAGTTGTGGATGAGTGGAACAAACTCCCGAGTACCGTCATAGAAGCTAAAAAGTTGTGTAGTTTTAAAAATAGGTTAGTTAAATACATGAGTGGGTGTGGGTAGGTGTGAGTTGGACCTGACTAGCTTGTGCTAGTAGGCCTGATGCCGTGCTCCTTCCTTAAGTGGATGTGACCAGGACCTGACTAGGTTGAGTCAGTGGCATAACCCAGTAGGGGACTTGGACCTGCCTCGCATTGGCCATAAGGTCTGCGGCATTGTTCCTTCTTTCTTATGTTCTTATAATTGCCACGTTACTTCTGTTTAGGCTATTACAATATCAGCGTTTGTGGGATTTTTCTATTGCTATAATATTCAATCTTTCTGGCTATGGGTACTGGTATGCCTGGGAGCATTTCCTGTTCCCTTTTTTTTCTATTTCACAGAGTTTGACGAAGTTAATTTAACGATCCTTAGCTTTATTGGCAAGCTATTGACAAGGTAAGGATTCCTAACTTTATTGACATGCTAAGAGCTGTTACATACATCAGCTCATTTGAAAGCATTTTTATTGTTATGAAACATACAAGTAGGGAACAGGGTGAAGTTGGAGCCATCTGTGGGCCAGTATTTTCATTTGATCAACTGACTTTATCTCGTTGACATCATAATGCTGTACGAATGTGTTCCAGACTCGAGTCATCCTGGGCATAAATGATTTCAGATGAAGTGATGTTCTGGAGAAGGGTACAGTCAGAGTGAGGTTGCTGCTTGCTGCCCGTCTTGTGGTACAGAAGCTTGCTCTCGCAGTCCTCCAAGTGGAGCCAAGTGAGATACTTTGACAGTGTTCGCCTTGTACATAACAGTAAGGCCACCCACATCCCTCCTGTATTGAAGGCTCTACTGAAATGATAGATCTATCCAGGATGGGTCCAGGCGAGAGATGAGACGTCTTGCTCTGTTCTCTACTCTTTCATGCAGTCGCAGATGAGAGGGGGTCAGGCAAAACAAGAAAGTGGAGCATACTTAAGGTGTGAGCATACTTGTCCCTCATACAGAATCTTGCAAACCCTACTGTCAAGCAGATACAAGATACGTCGAAGTGCTGTAAGCTTCCTGGCTGCCTTGTTTGCGAGATTTATAATGTGATTCTTCATGGTCAGTTTGGAGTCAGATTTCACCCCAAGAATATCAACTTCTTCCCCAGGTACCAACACTCTCCCATTCATACTTACTACTGCTCTGGCATTACCATCTTGGTGCCTAGAGACCATCATCATTTGTGTTTTCTCAGGTGCAAATGTTACCTGCCATCGGATTCCCCAGGCTGATATAGCTCTTAGCTGGTGATTGATGTAGCTTAGAGCAGCTGGCATTTCTTCTCTTGGAAAAGTGTATGTCAGAGTACAGTCGTCTGCATATGCATGGGATTCTTGGATGAGATGAAGAATGTCATTGAAGTAGACATTCCATAACAATGGTCCAAGCACACTTTCTTGTGGAACACTGGACCCAATAGGATGTCTTGCTGTTTCTGTTCCATTGAGAACTACCCTTAGAAATCTACCATGAAGTTAATAACTCAGGAGACATAGCGTAGAGCCTGCAATTCCCAGTGCTTGCAGTTTTGCCAAGAGACCCTGGTGCCACACTCGGTCGAAAGCACCAGAAATGTAAAGCACTACCACACACACCTGACTTTGGATTCATCCAGTGACTGGTGCTATTTAGTGGAGACGTTTAACAACAGATCAGCAGCAGAGTAACCTTTCCTGGACCAATATTGACGGTCACAAAGTAGTGAGTGCTACACTAAAATCTCTGTCATTTGTCTTGAGATTATTGTCTCTTGGATCTTGCCAGTGATTGACAGGAGTGACACTGGTCTGTAGTTGCTGATTTCTGCTCTGCTCTTCTTTTTGTGAACAGGGACTACATTTGCCTCTTTCCACAGAGAAGGCCGTTTACACTGTACTAGGCAGTGCTGAAACATGTGAGTTAGAGGTGCTGCTAGCTGGTCTGCACATCTTCTCAGCAATCTTGGGCTCAACTTGTCTGGGCCCACAGCCTTTTCTTGGTCAAGCCTTATTGTCACAACTAACAGTTTTGACAGTTCTTGAAGCTAGCCAGGGAGGGTCCCTTGCTGGATCAGGAACTTGCATTTAGGTAGCAAAGTGTTAGGAAAAGAGGTCCGCTTTCTCTTGACTACTAGTAGAGGTGGTCCCATCCTGTCGATTTAGATGTGGAATAAGTTCATCTGGCAGATAACCTTGTCTGTCCTTCACAGGGACCACCAGGTTTTGGAGCTCACTCTACCTGATGCTAGCTTTTTTTTTTGGCCCACCTCCCATTTAGAGATGGCCCACTTTTGAACTTCACCCGTATGCCTACAGGCTTGCCTGTGCAAGTTCCTGTTACATATGGTAGGATGTCTCTTATACCTTGTACTTAGCAGTAGCAACATCTCTACAACGAAAGCCAGTCCATGGCTGATCTGTAGGCTTCGTCACATACTGCCGCTGTACGTGTACGTCAGGCCCATACTAGAGTATGCAGCACCAATCTGGAACCCACACCTGGTCAAGCACGTCAAGAAATTAGAGAAAGTGCAATGGTTTGCGACAAGGTTAGTTCCACAGCTCAGGGGACTGTCCTACGAAGAAAGGTTGAGGGAAATAGGACTAACAACACTGGAGGACAGAAGGGTTAGAGGAGACATGATAACGACATACAAAATACTGCGGGGAATCGACAAGGTAGATAGTGACAGGATATTCCAGAGAGGGGACACAGAAACAAGGGGGCACAATTGGAAGCTGAAGACTCAGATGAGTCAAAGGGATGTTAGGAAGCATTTCTTCGGCCATAGAGTAGTCAGGAAGTGGAATAGTCTAGCAAACGATGTAGTGGAGTCAGGAACTATACATAGCTTTAGGACAAGGTATGATAAAGCTCATGGAGCAGGGAGAGAAGAGACCCAGTTGCGGACAGTGAAGAGGCGGGGCCAGGAGCAGAGGTCATATCAGACCACCTTGGAGCCCGGAAAAAGACGAGGAGCGCATCAAGAACAAAAACGGGACTGAAGAAAATTAAAGAGCTAAGCTATACTAGAGGCCCTAACAGACAACAGCAGTGCCCAGGAAAAGCTGAGGCAAAGGGACATCAAAAAGAGAAGAGATTAAAGAAAGGAAAGCTGCGATGGAGGCAACTAAATTGACTCAAGGGATGCAAAGGGAAATGCAGTGGGAGGAAGAAAGGGAGAGGTCAGTCTTTGTTTATTGGTTCATTAAAAAACTGATGGGGATTTTAGGAAATGGAAGGAATGGACGGAATGGGGACTACATAATAGGAATAATTCAGTCTCAGGGACCTAAGGTGATAATTGCAGTGATGTACAACCCACCACAGAACTGCAGGAGGCCAAGAGACTAATATGACGAGAACAACAGAACAACGGTGGACACAATACCTGAGGTGGCCAGAAGAGCTCACATGGGTAAAGCAAAGTTACTAGTTATGGGTAATTTCAGTCACAAGGAGATTGATTTGGAAAACCTGGAGCCACATGGGGGTCCCGAAACATGGAAAGCCAAGATGATGGATGTGGTACTGGAAAACCTTATTCATCAATATGTTAGAGACACTTCCAGAGATAGGGGTGAGGATGAACCAGCAAGACTAGACCTCGTATTAACCTTGAGTAGCTTGGACATCGAGGACATCACATGTGAAAGGCCCCTCGGAGCTAGTGATCACGTGGTTCTGAGCTTTGAAAACATAGTAGAGTTACAAGTGGAGAGAGTAACAGGAGTAGGATGGGAAAAGCAAAACTACAAAAGGGGGAACTACACAGGAATGAGGAACTTCCTGCAAGAAAATTGGAAGGAAAATCAGTAAACGAAATGATGGACTATGTGACAAAAAATGCAAGGAGGCAAAGGAGAGGTTTGTTCCCAAGGGCAACAGAAATAATGGGAAGACAAGAACTACCCCTTTTTTCACCCAAAGGTGTAGAGAGGCAAAAACTAAATGCGTTCCAGAATGGAAAAAGTACAGAAGACAAAGGACAAAAGAAAATAAAGAGATTAGTCGAAGATCCAGAAACGAGTATGCACAGATAAGGAGGGAGGCCCAGCGACAGTTCGAAAACGACATAGCATCGAAAGTCAAGTCTGACCCGAAGCTGTTGAATAGCCACATCAGTAGGAAACCAACAGTCAAGGACCAGGTAATCAGGTTCAGGAAGGAAGGTGGAGCTCACATGAAACGTGTGTGAGGACCTCAACATGAGATTTAAACATGTATTTACAGTGGAGACAGAAAGGACTCCAGGAAGTCAGAATAGGGGGGGTACACCAACAAGGGATATACTAACAAGTGCTGGATGAAATACACACAACTGAGGAGGAGATGAAGAAGCTGCTAAGTGACCTTGATACCTCAAAGGCGGTGGGACACGACAACATCTCTCCGTGGGTCCTTAGAGAGGGAGCAGAGATGTTGGATGTGCCACTTACAACAACCTTCAACACCTCCACTGAAACTGGGTAACTACCAGAGGAATGGAAGACAGCAAATGAAGTCCCAATTTTTAAGCAAGAAGACAGACACGAGGCATTACACTATAGTCCAGTTTCACTGAAGTGTATAGTATGCAAAGTTATGGAGAAGATTATCGGGAGGAGAGTGGAGGAAGCACATTGAAAGGAACAAGGTTGTAAATGACAACCAGCACGGTTTCAGGGAAGGGAAATCTTGTGTCACAGACCTACTGGAGTTTTATGACAAAGTAACAAAGTACGACACGAGAGAGAGGGGTGGGTAGATTGCAATTTTTTGGACTGCAAGAAGGCCTTCGACACAGTTCCTCACAAGAGATTAGTGCAAAAGCTAGAGGATCAGACATGCATAACATGAAAGGCACTGCAATGGATCAGAGAATACCTGACAGAAAGGCAACAACGAGACATGGTACGTGACGAGGTGTCAAAGTGGGCGCCTATTACGAGTCCTAGGACCAGTCCTAGGACCAGTGCTGTTTTTGGTATATGTGAATGACATGACGGAAGGGATAGACTCAGAAACGTCCCTGTTTGCAGGTGATATGAAGTTAATGAGGACAATTAAATCGGATGAGGATCAGGCAGGACTACAAAGGGATCTGGATAGGCTGCGAGCCTGCTCCAGCAACTGGCTCCTCGAATTTAACCCCGCCAAATGCAAAATCATGAAGATCAGGGAAGGGCAAAGAGGACCGCAGACAGAGTATAGGTGATCAAAGACTGCAAACTTCACTTAAGGAAAAGGATTTTGGAGTGAGTATAATACCAAGTACATCTCCTGAGGCACACTTTAACCAGATAACTGGTGCAGTATATGGGCGCCTGGCAAACCTGAGAATAGCGTTTCGATACCTCAGTAAGGAATTGTTCAAGACTCTGTACACCGTGAACGTCAAGTCCATATTGGAGTATGCAGCACCAGTGTGGAACCCACACCTGGTCAAACATGTCAAGAAATTAGAGAAAGTGCAAAAGATTTCAACAAGAGTAGTCCCAGTGATAAGTGGAGTGTCCTACGAAGACAAGTTACGGGAAATCGGCTTCACGACACTGGAGGATACGAGGGTTAGGGTAAACATGATAATGACATATAAAATATTGCGAGGAATTGACAAGGCCGACAGAGACAGGATGTTCCAGAGATCGGACACAGACACAAGGGGCCACAATTGGAAGTTGAAGACTCAGATGAGTCAGAGGGATGTTAGGAAGTATTTCTTCAGTCCCAGAGTTGTCAGGAAGTGGAATAGTCTGAAAAGTGACGTAGTGGAGGCAGGAACCATACATAGTTTTAGGACGAGGTTTGATAAATCGCAAGGAGGGGGGGGAAAGAGATGACCTAGTAGCGATCAGTGAAGAGGCTGGACCAGGAGCTATGGCTCGACCAATGCAACCACAAATAGGTGAGTACACACACATATATACACACATACACACACATAAACAGACACACACACACACGCACAGAAATTGTGAGAAACGATGGAGGCTCTAGTCTTTTTGAGGGACTTCACTCTCTCACCTCCCTGGCAGGAGTAGAGTGTCTTAACCGGCTGTAGCCTCGGGGATACTTTTACACTGAGTGTACCATTATCACGAGAACCAGGACGTTCAATAAGTTTGCGATACCCGCGTCCTATGTACTGCTCAAAAGACAATCAAAGATGAGTAACACACACACACACACACACACCACACACACACACACACACACACACACACACACACACACACACACACACACACACACACACACACACACATATATATATATATATATATATATATATATATATATATATATATATATATATATATATATATATATATATATATATAAAGAAGATAGTTTTGGTTTAACATTAGTTCAATCACCAGAACCTTTGTCCAGTTAGATTCAGAATTGATTTCAGCCGAATAGTGAACAAAGTTTGGAGATAGTGAAAATAAGAATATTATCTCTGCTTCAGCTACAGCACACTCATACTTCTGTGGTACAAATCAGCTCAAAGCAGGTAAGCGTCTAACACCCCCGGTTCTTTCTCCATGCGTACGTCCACCCTCACTGAAGAAATCAACAGCTGCCCCGTACTGGGATGGTACATACTTCCTAACAAGCAATAACCAACCCAGCCTAAGGCTGGCTATGTTGACATGCAAGAAAGTAGTTTTATGTGGCAAACGCCTATTGCAAAATCAATGCCTCTAAACAGAGATATTTATCTTGTACTAAGCGCAGCAACAAACATGAACTGTGCAGAGCGAAGTATAAATTAATAAATTCTTACACAGATTAAAACATAAATTAATAAATTCTTACACAGAGTGAAACACTGTTCCAATATATTTTGGGTTTCTTACCCGTATTTTTATCTTCATTCATGTCAACAATACGCCTTTCTAATAAATATCAACAGTGGCAGAAGTACAATTCAGAGAGTTGGTAGTCAAATACCAACGGTGCCACAGGCACAATTAACAGAACTATGTATTAACTATGCGAGGCACGTAATTCCGCATCTTTCCACTATAAAATATGTGAATATTCCCGGAAGAAATGTTGAAAAAGAATCGCCAAAGAAATATAAAATTTCCTGTGTTTTTTTTTATGTATCAGACCGGCTGTGATGTTTATGAGGTCCTGTGGGACGCAAGCAGCAATAGTTTGCTTGAGCAGGCGTCTCCAGGGGCGCCTGGTCTCAGGCAGGCTGTGAGAATAGAGAAATTCTCGAATTAGGTCAAATTTCATACATGTCTTACTTGTATCTCCAACTTAAGCATAACATTTGTTTTTGCTGTCTAAGTCTACGGATTATGCAACCCACGATTTACTTATTTTTTATCATACTACTGCTACTACTACCACTATTACTACCAATGATAATAATAATAATAATAATAATAATAATAATAATAGTAATAATAATAATAATAATAATAATATTATTATTATTATTATTATTATTATTATTATTATTATTATTATTATTTACATAATTATAATGTTCATGCTAATGATCATCATCACACAATTTCTCTTCCCTCAAATAGTTCCCTTAGCCGCCGCTGTCAAGGGTGTGGTGCTGTTGTCGTTCACGAAACAATAGAGGGCGGGGAGAGCCGTGGCCCGGGCATATGATGCTCTCGATAGAGGATCCTCTCTAGTATTGAGTAGTATGGGAAGAGCCTTTTCTTCGGCCTTCCCCTCCCCCAGCTGTTTCTCTCTCTCTCTCTCTCTTCTTCCCTTTATCCTTTTCCAATTACCCTTGCCAGGTGATGCGAGCGAGTACATGCACGTGTTTGGAAAATGTTGTTCAGGCTGAGAGCAGAAGGATTGGACCTGCTCAGACGCATACGCTCGCGCGCACGCACGTGTACACACGTATATACACATATTTCTACCCGCACATGCATATACGAGTTGCACAGACCTTCCCCCAACACACACATACACCACTGGAAAAGAGGTGAAGAATATCTCCGTAGCAGGGAAGGAGAATTGTGTGAACCACAAACTAAAATCTTCAAGTCTCTTGATAAACCGCAACTACCGGAGGTGTGGAAGACAGAAAACGTAGTCCCGATATTTAAGAACCTGGACAAACTATGTATTAAAAGTAAGTGAGCTGTGTCATTGACATGCATGGTTCAAAATGTTATGGTGAAGGTAATCAGAAGAAGAGTAGTGGAGCGCCTACAATGGAATGGTTTCGCAAACAAAATCCAGCACGATTTTAGAAATGGTAAATCCTGTCTCACAAATCTGCTTGAGTTCTTTAACACTGTAAGAGAAGTGAGGCAAGAGAGAGAGAGAGAGAGAGAGAGAGAGAGAGAGAGAGAGAGAGAGAGAGAGAGAGAGAGAGAGAGAGAGAGAGAGAGAAAAAAAGCTTTGGCGGACTGCACATTCTTGGAATATAAGAAGGCTCTGAAATAGTGCTGCACAAAAGCTGGAATAATATCTATAGAAGCAGGAAGGAATAAGACGAAATGCACTATAAATTATCATCAATTATCTAACAGGAAAGAAACAGAGAGAGTGACTGTCTTGGAAGAGGCATGAAGCGGAATGGGCAAGGGTGACAAGCGGTATTCCTCAATGATCAGTATTACGACTGGTAATGTTTCTGGGGAACATGAAAATATTGTTCGAAATGATAGTCTGATGTGTCACTGTGATGTGATTATGTGAAATTAGTAAGGAGAAAATAAACACGAGAGAACAGGTAAAAGCTTATAAACGGACCTAGACAAGCAGTAGGATTAGTCTCGGGTTATTATTGGAATTCAACCCAGTAAAAACAAGGTTCTGAAAATTTTTAAAATACAAAGGCCAGAAACGGAGTACAGGTTCTGAGATTAATGCTGCCAACTTCACTCAAGGAAAAGGACCTCGGGGTAAACATAGTACCAAACATATCGCCTAAGGTATACTTCAACAGGATAACTTTTGCAGCATTAAGCATACCTGGCAAATCTAAGATTAATTTAGAGGACTCTCAGCAAAGAGATATTATTGACACCATATATAACATGTGACAGGCCCATCATGGAGTATGAATCACCGGCAAGGAACCCCATACCTGATCAAACATGCCAAGGCGAAGGGGTATGTTGACATACTAATGATGTTAAATCTGATTAAAATAGAAGACAGCAGGACCAGGGCCAACATGATAAAGCGTATGAAACACTGCGAGATATCGTTAGGGTGGATAGAGACAGAAAATAGGTGCACGAGTAAATACTTCAAGACTGTATAAAGGATCCTGAATCATTCTTTGTTGTCAGGCCTGAAGGCTACACTTAGATTTGCCATATGAGCATTAGATGCAGAGGTAATTCAGTTGACATGAGCCTCTGGCGATATACTAAAAACTGTGCTCATCTCCAGGTCTTTCTCCTTGAGAGAAGTTAGAATCCTCTGTCCCCCGAGTCCATACTCCGTTTTCGGTCTTCTTGCTCCTACAATCTTCATAACTGTGCATTCGCTGGGGCACAATTCAAGCTACCACTTATCTGACCAATCTCACAAATTATCCAGATCCATTTGAAGTTTTTCCTTTATCATCTATTTTTATTAAATTCCATCTAATACACCATTCACCAGGAACAGTACTAATCCAAATACCGATCTTAGCAGAATGACGTTTGTTGCTCTTCCTTATTCTGACATTTCTTCACTAACAAACACTCTTTGCTTCCTTTCCCTAAGGTACTCTTTAATCAAGCAGAGTGCTCCCCGTTATTCCTGCCGGCACCTCAAGATTTATAAGCACCCTCTTGATGGTTACACTATTAAATGCCTTCTTGAAATCTAAGAAAATGTAATTCACCCATCCCTCACTCTTCTATCTCACATTTGGTACTTTTCATAAAGCTCTAACAGGTTAGTAAGACAACATTAGCCATCTCTGAGCACCTGCTGCTTATCGTTTATGAAGCCACCTCTATACAAGTGCTTTACCGCTCTTCTTATGACTATATTCTCCATTAGCTTTCAAGGTAAGGAGGTCAGACAAACTGGTCTGCAGTTCAACGCTTCCTGTCTCTTTTGTCTCTTTAATACATTCACCTACAAGTGGTTGGCCGGTTCAAGTTTAAACTTCTGCGAATGAGTACTCACTTGTGAAACGCCTCAGGTAAATTATCACACAATAACTCCAGGTAATTATTCTGGTTCATTAACTGGGTTTTGGGAAGCACAATAAGTTCACCAACACTCTGAGCACTGAAACACCCCAAACCATGAGCGAGTCTGGGTGTTTGGTGGTCCCACAGGAGTTGCGTGGGTAAAGCGGGTCACTACCTCTGGCCGATACACATGTCCTCCACGGTTACAGGTGACGGTGAAAGTTGCTTCATCACTTCAAAGTACTTCAGGCTATGTGATGGTAGGGTTTACTGTTTTCAGGAGGATTCTTGCTAAGACTTCAGAGATGGTGAAGCTGCCTTTGTTTTGTTTAATTGTGATAGAAACAGCGATAAGTGCTGCTTCAAGGCACTTGCGTCTGCGGAAATCAGTTTCTTTGATTACTAATCGGGCGTCTTTGAATTTCATGAGATGATTGGTGGAATTTCGGTGTTGTACACAGGCGTTGTTCAGGTTATCGTTCCTACATGCATTAATGTGTTCACTGAGGCGTGTTTCCAGGTTTCTTGCTGTTTCTCCTACATAAATCCTGTCGCAAGAAACCTGGAAACACGCCTCAATGAACACATTAATGCATGTAGGAACGATAACCTGAACAACACCTGCGTAAACACCGAAATTCTACCAATCATCTCATGAAATTCAAAGACGCCCGATTAGTAATCAAAGAAACTGATTTCCGTAGACGCAAGTGCCTTGAAGCAGCACTTATCGCTGTTTCTATCACAATTAAACAAAACAAAGGCAGCTTCACCATCTCTGAAGTCTTAGCAAGAATCCTCCTGAAAACAGTGAACCCTACCATCACATAGCCTCTCCTGCTAATACCACACAAGCGCATCGTAGATGTGGAACACTGCTACAGGCCTTCTCTTTTCCAACCTCCTACACAAATATTTGTCTAACCTTTTTTTATACTACCCAAGGTAATTGTTTTTATCACCTTTTACTCATGTGCAAGTTGATTGTTCTACCTTATTGTATTACTACTACTACTACAACTTATATCACTACTACTTCTACCACCACTAGTATTACACCTCACTGTGAGAGTATATATATATACCCTCTGTGTCCATGTATTGCTTGTAACGGCTTGATAAAGCTCCTGGATAGCGAAACGTTTTCACAATAAAATGTCTCATTAGTTGCATTTGTGTCCTTTTACTTAACATATTGTCGGTACTTCTACCAATATTAATACGTTATTATTATTATTATTATTATTATTATTATTATTATTATTATTATTATTATTATCATTATCATCATTATTATTATTATTATTATTATTATTATTATTATTATTATTATTATTATTATTATTATTATTATTATTATTATTATTATTATTATTATTATTATGTGAGAAAAATCACCTGGAGGAGGCTTATAGGACATAACCTGAATTATTACCTGCAAGTAATTTGGGTGAGGCAAGTGGGACTTAAGTCACAGCAGGTCACTGAACTGTAACTCCCTCAATGCCCACTCCCTACGACTCTCACAAACAGCTAGACCTGAGAGTGTTAGATAGGAGTGAATGGAGATGAATGGTTTTTGGGACCTGACGAGCTGTTGGAGTGTGAGCAGGGTAACATTTTGTGAAGGGATTCAGGGAAACCTGTTAATTGATTTAGTGTGACTTGAGTCCTGGAAATGGGAAGTACAATGCCTGCACTTTAAAGGAGGAGTCTGGGATAGTGACAGCTGGGAGGGACTTATTCTCAGCTGTCGTATCTGAGCGCCTCTGCAAAGACAGTGATTATGTATGAGTGAGGTGAAAGTGTTGAATGATGATGATGAAAGTATTTTCTTTTTGGGGATTTTCTTTCTTTTTGGGTCACCCTACCTCGGTGGAAGACGGGCGACTTGTTGAAAAAAATATATATTAAAACCAGCTACTCTGGTAATTAGAGTTGTGGACTGTATATAATTAGGCTTGCTGGGTACACAAAATATAATTGGCATTAACACTTACCACTTAATTACTGAAGATGGATCACACCACAACACCTGCCTGATATCTAGACCCTACACTGGCCAGCTAGAGATCTAAATGCAAGGACTAATGGTGTACTTCCCTGCGAGTGATGTTCCCTTATATTCCACCATCTGCATGTAATTCTTGAGGTCCCACAAATTTTCAGTCCCAATTCTTCAGCAGGGGACATTAAACACGGGTTCCTAATTACAAATTCCTGTCGAAAAAAAAAATTGACCTTCGAGAACGCCCGATCACATTGCACAACTCGGTCCAGTGTTCACACATTAAATTCAATATGGCATCTCACGTCCGCGTTATACTCTCCGGCTCTTCCACACCCCCTTCACTTAAAATTTCTTGAAGGGTCCAAATAGCATCACATTTTAATACACAGTTATTATACTATTCATTTATATGGTCTACATTTAGGAAATTATGTAAAAAAAATTCCACATCCACTAATATCACTTTCAAGTTGTCTTATAAAATTGTGGCTCTAACCTTCCTTTTCTGAGACGCGCCTGACTTACCCTCTGAATACTCACTCAAAACAGTTCACAGGTAATTCTCAATATTTTTTCAGGGTTTATACAGCTGATATATATTTCATGTGATGTGATATAGACAATGGAGATCCTAGGTTCTTTCTCATAAGTTGACAGCAGAGTCTCTCCTCTCCAGTCTTCCTCTCACTCTATCCTGTTCCCATTCCTCTACACCTCTTAGGATTGAGTTTTAATAGTCACTTACCTTGCCACGTCTGTACCCTGCACCACCACCACCTTCTGTCTTCTCCAGCTCTTATCAGTCTCATTAGTTTCACTTCATCAATACATAGCGATACGTCAGAATCAATTTCCTTCATCAGATTATTACCGCCTCTTCACTGGCCGCTACTGGGTCACTCTCCCTGCGCCATGAGCTGTATCATACCTCTTCTTAAAACTATGAATGAATCCTGCCTCCACTACATCACTTCCTAAACTATTCCACTTCCCGACCACTCTGTGACTGAAGAAATACTTCCTATCATCCCTGTGATTCATCTGAGTCTTCAACTTCCAACTGTGTCCCCTTGTTGCTGTGTCCCATCTCTGGAACATTCTCTGTCAACCTTGTCAATTCCTCTCAGTATTTGATATGTATATATGTGTGTGTGTGTGTATATATATATATATATATATATATATATATATATATATTATATATATATATATCTATATATATATATTATATATATATATAATTGTGTTGTTGTTGTGTGTGGTGTGTGTGTGTTGTGTGTGTGTGTGTGTGTGTGTGTGTGTGTGTGTGTGTGCGCGTGCGTGTGTGCGTGTGCGCGTGTGTGGGAGGGGAGAGGGTAAGTCTCAGGGAGCCTCATTTTCTTTGGTTGTCTTCCTCAGGTAATATTACGTCGGGTTTATACTACGTTGCTACTCTTGCTTTATTAGCCACGTGAGAGTACATACCTCTGCTTTACTGCTGGATCTAGAGTAAAGCCACGACGGGAGCGTAGCCCACAAACTCACGCCACACCGGCTCGTTCCCCAAATAACCCGGAAACAGGAAACATCGTGTTTGGTTTGCGATCCCCGGAAAAAAATGATCACCAATATTCAGGGAGGTGAACTCGTAAACACTGACTGTACGTACATGTACTCGTAAACACTGACTGTACGTACATGTACTCGTAAACACTGACTGTACGTACATGTACTCACCAAGTTGAGCTCACCCTTGTTTATTTTTGTGCTCAGCTGATTGTCTCTGCGGTGATTGCGCCTCCGTTCATGCTTCTCTGTTCGAGGCCTCGTGAGCCCTGGCGTACCTTCTCTTCAAGCTGTGTAACTGATCGCTGTCATCCTAGGTGCACCACTAGGTGCTCCATCACCACCTGGTGCTCCACCATCACCAGTGCTCCACCATCACCAGTGCTCCACCATCACCAGTGCTTCACCATCACCAGTGCTCCACCATCAAAAATTGCTTCACCACTACCAGGTACCCCACCACCACCAGGAGCCCCACTACTAGGTGCTCCACCACAGGGTGCTCCACCACCGGTTGCTCCATCAACAAGTGCCTCAACACCAAGTGAACCCCCACCAGGTGCCTCAACACCAAGTGAACCCCCACCAGGTGCTTTACCACCAGCTGCTCCACCACCAAGTGCTTCACCACCAGGTGCTCCACCACCATGTGCTCTACTACCAGGTGCTCCACCACCAGGTGCTCCATTACCAGGTGCTCCACCACCAGGTGCTCCATTACCAGGTGCTCCACCACCAGGTGCTCCACCACCAGTTGCTCCACCACCAGGTGCTTCACCACCAGGTGCTCCACCACAGGTGCTCCACCACCATGTGCTGCACCAACAGGTACTCCACCACTAGGTGCTCTTCCACCAGGTGCTCCACCACCAAGTGCTCCACCACCAGGTGCTCCACCACCATGTGCTCCACCACCAGGTGCTCCACCACCAGGTGCTCCACCACCAGGTACTCCACCACCAGGCGCTCCACTACCAGGAGCTTCACCACCAGGTGCTCCACCAACAGGTGCTCCACCACCATGTGCTGCACCACCAGGTATTCCACCACCATGTGCTCTACCACCAGGTGCTCTACCACCAAGTGCTCCTCCACCAGGTGCTCCACCACCAGGTACTCCACCACCAGGTGCTCCACCACCAAGTGCTCCACCACCAAGTGCTCCACCACCAAGTGCTCCACCACCAAGTGCTCCACTACCAGGTGCTCCACGACCAGGTGCTCCACTACCAAGTGCTCCACCACCAAGTGCTGCACCATCAAGTGCTCCACCACCAAGTACTCCACCACCAGATGCTTCACCAGGTGCTCCACCACCAGGTGCTCCACCACCTGGTGCTCCACCAACAGGTGCTCCACCACCAAATGCTCCACCACCAAGTGCTCCACCACCAGGTGCTCTACCACCAGGTGCTCCACAACCAAGTGCTGCACCACCAAGTGCTCCATCACCAAGTGCTCCACCACTAAGTGCTCCACCACCAAGTGCTCCACCACCAAGTGCTCCACCACCAAGTGCTCCACCACCAAGTGCTCCACCACCAAGTGCTCCACCACCAGGTGCTCCACCAGGTGCTCCACTGTTACAGAATGTGACATCTATAAAGTATAGACATCTCCACAGAATACTAGAAGGTCAGCTTATTGATCCCCCTTCTAGCATCTAGCTTGTTTCTGGTTGTGTAACAGTTTGTCAGAGTATATTCTAGTTCAGTAAACCTGTAAAATTAGGTGGCTTCTCAATAACGCTTTTGGATTACAATTGGATGAATACAAACCAACCAAATAAAAGTTGAGATCTTTAATAACTAAGGTATCTAGGTGGTAATAATTACAGTTAACGTAACTTGAATAATTAAGGAGATAAGCTCCTACACAACGCTTGGTGTATAACTTGGTATACTTATATATTATAGTTATTATGTACATAAGTAGCGTCTGATACGTAGCTTTGATAAAGTATACTCAAGTACACGAGTAATAATGTGTATATGTGTGTGTGTTTGGGTAAGTCCTCAATATGTCCTCAGATTGACTCGACTTAGACTTAAAATCTAACTGACAACAGCACAGCCCTAAAAAATCTAACTTCTCAATCATCAAGGCAATCAAACAACTTGCTTAAACAATGTGACGACCCATTCGTCAAACAGCTTACCTCTGACAGCACCTGCCAAACAAGCGGGCAGGTAGTTAGCAGCCAATCAAAACTCTTCAACAATGAGCACAATGAGAGGTTTAGTCATCACATCTTACCATTATATAATAAGTCAAATAATAATATAAACTATGAAATTTTCACTTTAGCTGTTAATGAAAACGTCAGCAATGTAAAATTAAATGAATGGACACTATATTTAATATTAATTTCAACTTTTCTCTGAGGTCGCAATATTCACCACCAAGTGCTCCACCCCCAAGTGTTCCACCCCAAGTGTTCCACCCCAAGTGCTCCACTAGTAGGTGTTTTACCAACAGGTGCTCCACCTAGTGCTCTACCACTAGGTGTTCCACTACCAGGTGCTCCACCACCATATGCTCCATGGGGTGCTCCACTACCAGGGCTTCACCCTAGGTGATCCTCCCCCAGATGCCTTATCATGTGCTCCTCCATGACCCGCTCCACCACCATGTGCTCCACTACCAGGTGCTGCACTGCCGGGTGTTCCACCACCAGGTACTCCACCACCAGGTGCTCCACCACCAGGTGCTCCACCACCAGGTGCTCCACCACTGAGTGCTCCACCACCGACTGCTTCACCACCAGGTGCTTCGCCACTAGGTGCTCCGCCACCAGGTGCTTCACCAGGTGGTAATAATTACAGTTAATGGGCCTGATCAACAGCCTGGTTGATCAGTCCCTGGTCCACCGGGAGGCCTGGTCATAGACCTGGCCGAGGGGACGTTAATCCCCGGAATGCCCTCCAGGTAGACCAAGTGCTCCACCACCAGGTGCTGTTCTCCTTCCCTTTCTGTTCCTCTTGAATTTCATTCACTTTTCCTACAGTCCTCCCGTTTCTTCTCTTCCTTCCCCTCTACCTTCCCCTTCCATCATCTCTCCTCTCCCCCCACCCACCGCTAGCATACGACCGTTGCCAGCATATGCTGTGACAGCGTATGCTGTGACAGCATAGTGACATGTATTGTACAGGTATTTTGTGAGTCGGCTTTGTCGTGGATAGTTTGACCTTTGAGGGCGATGTGTTGATCCATGTATGTTTGGGTACTGTTGCTTCTGCTGGCTACACTGCCATACTTGTTGGCTACACTGCTATCTGCTATACTTGCTGGCTACACTGCCATACTTGCTGGCTACACTGCTATACTTGCTGACTACAGTGTTATACTTGCTGGCTACACTGCTATACTTGCTGACTACAGTGCTATACTTGCTGGCTACACTGCTATACTTGCTAACTACAGTGCTATACTTGCTGGCTACACTGCTATACTTGCTGGCTACACTGCTATACTTGCTGGCTACACTGCTATAATTGCTGGCTACAGTGCTATACGTGCTGGCTACACTGCTATATATGATGGCTACACTGCTATACTTGCTGACTACACTGCTATACATGCTGGCTACACTGTTATACTTGCTGGATACACTGCTATACATGCTGGCTACACTGCTATACATGCTGGCTACACTGCCATACATGCTGACTACACTGCTATACATGCTGGCTACACTGCTATACATGCTGGCTACACTGCTATACATGCTGACTACAGTGCTATACCTGCTGACTATTCTGTTATAACTGCAAAGTAGAATAGGTGACTTGGAAGACCAGGTGCAGAGCACAAGACGACTCTGAATCAGCAACGTAAAATGGAATATAGACCCCGTGGCCTGGTGAGTGTCCGGGTTCGATTACCGGCAAGGATAGAAACATTGGACGTGTTTCCTTACACCGGTTGACTATGTTCACCCATCAGTAAAATGGGTACCTGGGTGTTTGTCGATTGGTGTGGGTCGCATCCAGGGACAAAACTGACCTAATTTGCCCGAAATGCTCTACATAACAAGGGGTTTTCTGTATAGTAGTATGTCATTGATGGCAGCTAGGACTGTATACCTTGTGCATGTACTTGTAGAAATAAAGCTATTATTATTATTATTATTATTATTATTATTATTATTATTATTATTATTATTATTATTATTATTATTATTATTATTTTAATATCAATAATAATAATAATAATAATAATAATAATAATAATATTATTATTATTATTATTATTATTATTATTATTATTATTATTATTATTATTATTACCAACGTAAGACAAGAAGTTTGCTCAGAGCATAATAGAGAGGGACACCAAAGAGAAAATACACTAGAGAAAGATGAAGGTGCCACAAGAAAAGATAAAAAGATAGAATATGTTAGTTATGTTGAAAATTGTATAAAATGCAGACAAGTTGATGATTAAGACACATGTGCAACGGCTGAGTATCTTTATTGTTGAAATGTGTCGCCTAAACGGTAGGCTTCTTCAGTCAAAATACAGAAACGGCAGTGTAGTAGTGACATGAAGATGATGTAATCAATCAGTCATCCTTGGAGAAATAGTATTGAAGTGGTCAGTCCCAGACAATGGAGCTCAACTCCTCCAGACTGAGCAACTGATCACCTCAGTAATATTTCTCCCAGGTTGATGGATTGATACCAATTGTTGCACACGTGTCTTAATCAGAATATGTTAGTACAATGCCATGAAAATGCACATTTTTGGTAGAAATTGTAAATATCTATAGATAAAAAAAAAGTGTTCCAGTATGCTGAGAAAAGGATGACGTGGCTTTGATAAAGAGTGTTACAAGGGATTTTCACCCCGTGATGACGTGGCTTTGATAAAGAGTGTTACTAGGGATTTTCACCCCGTGATGAAGTGGCTTTGATAAAGAGTGTTACAAGGGATTTTCACCCCGTGATGACGTGGCTTTGATAAAGAGTGTTACTAGGGATTTTCACCCCGTGATGACGTGGCTTTGATAAAGAGTGTTACAAGGGATTTTCATCCCGTGATGACGTGTCTTTGATAAAGAGTGTTACAAGGGATTTTCACCCCGTGATGACGTGTCTTTGATAAAGAGTGTTACTAGGGATTTTCACCCGTGATGACGTGGCTTTGATAAAGAGTGTTACAAGGATTTTCACCCCGTGATGACGTGTCTTTGATAAAGAGTGTTACAAGGGATTTTCACCCCGTGATGACGTGTCTTTGATAAAGAGTGTTACAAGGGATTTTCACCCCGTGATGACGTGTCTTTGATAAAGAGTGTTACTAGGGATTTTCACCCCGTGATGACGTGTCTTTGATAAAGAGTGTTACAAGGGATTTTCACCCCGTGATGACGTGTCTTTGATAAAGAGTGTTACTAGGGATTTTCACCCCGTGATGACGTGGCTTTGATAAAGAGTGTTACAGGGATTTTCACCCCGTGATGACGTGGCTTTGATAAAGAGTGTTACTGGGGATTTTCACCCCGTGATGACGTGGCTTTGATAAAGAGTGTTACTAGGGATTTTCACCCCGTGATGACGTGGCTTTGATAAAGAGTGTTACAAGGGATTTTCACCCCGTGATGACGTGGCTTTGATAAAGAGTGTTACTAGGGATTTTCACCACGTGATGACGTGGCTTTGATAAAGAGTGTTACAGGATTTTCACCCGTGATGACGTGGCTTTGATAAAGAGTGTTACAGGATTTTCACCCCGTGATGACGTGTCTTTGATAAAGAGTGTTACAGGATTTTCACCCCGTGATGACGTGCTTTGATAAAGAGTGTTACAGGATTTTCACCCGTGATGACGTGCTTTGATAAAGAGTGTTACAAGGATTTTCACCCCGTGATGACGTGCTTTGATAAAGAGTGTTACAGGGATTTTCACCCCGTGATGACGTGTCTTTGATAAAGAGTGTTACAGGATTTTCACCCCGTGATGACGTGCTTTGATAAAGAGTGTTACTAGGATTTTCACCCCGTGATGACGTGGCTTTGATAAAGAGTGTTACAGGGATTTTCACCCGTGATGACGTGTCTTTGATAAAGAGTGTTACAAGGATTTTCACCCGTGATGACGTGGCTTTGATAAAGAGTGTTACAGGGATTTTCACCCCGTGATGACGTGGCTTTGATAAAGAGTGTTACTAGGGATTTTCACCCGTGATGACGTGCTTTGATAAAGAGTGTTACAAGGGATTTTCACCCCGTGATGACGTGGCTTTGATAAAGAGTGTTACAAGGATTTTCACCCCGTGATGACGTGGCTTTGATAAAGAGTGTTACAAGGGATTTTCACCCGTGATGACGTGGCTTTGATAAAGAGTGTTACAGGGATTTTCACCCCGTGATGACGTGCTTTGATAAAGAGTGTTACAAGGATTTTCACCCGTGATGACGTGGCTTTGATAAAGAGTGTTACAGGATTTTCACCCCGTGATGACGTGGCTTTGATAAAGAGTGTTACGGATTTTCACCCCGTGATGACGTGCTTTGATAAAGAGTGTTCAAGGGATTTTCACCGTGATGACGTGTTTGATAAAGATGTTACAAGGGTTTTCACCCCGTGATGACGTGTCTTTGATAAAGAGTGTTACAAGGATTTTCACCCGTGATGACGTGGCTTTGATAAAGAGTGTTACAAGGGATTTTCACCCGTGATGACGTGCTTTGATAAAGAGTGTTACAGGGATTTTCACCCCGTGATGACGTGGCTTTGATAAAGAGTGTTACAAGGGATTTTCACCCGTGATGACGTGGCTTTGATAAAGAGTGTTACAAGGGATTTTCACCCGTGATGACGTGTGCTTTGATAGAAGAGTGTTACAGGGATTTTCACCCGTGATGACGTGCTTTGATAAAGAGTGTTACAAGGGATTTTCACCCCGTGATGACGTGGCTTTGATAAAGAGTGTTACAAGGGATTTTCACCCCGTGATGACGTGTCTTTGATAAAGAGTGTTACAAGGGATTTTCACCCCGTGATGACGTGGCTTTGATAAAGAGTGTTACAAGGGATTTTCACCCCGTGATGACGTGGCTTTGATAAAGAGTGTTACAAGGGATTTTCACCACGTGATGACGTGGCTTTGATAAAGAGTGTTACTAGGGATTTTCACCCCGTGATGACGTGTCTTTGATAAAGAGTGTTACTATGGATTTTCACCCCGTGATGACGTGTCTTTGATAAAGAGTGTTACAAGGGATTTTCACCCCGTGATGACGTGTCTTTGATAAAGTGTTACAAGGGATTTTCACCCCGTGATGACGTGTCTTTGATAAAGAGTGTTACTAGGATTTTCACCCCGTGATGACGTGGCTTTGATAAAGAGTGTTACTAGGATTTTCACCCCGTGATGACGTGTCTTTGATAAAGAGTGTTACAAGGATTTTCACCCCGTGATGACGTGGCTTTGATAAAGAGTGTTACTAGGATTTTCACCCCGTGATGACGTGTCTTTGATAAAGAGTGTTACTAGGGATTTTCACCCCGTGATGACGTGTCTTTGATAAAGAGTGTTACAAGGGATTTTCACCCCGTGATGACGTGTCTTTGATAAAGAGTGTTACAAGGGATTTTCACCCCGTGATGACGTGTCTTTGATAAAGAGTGTTATTAGGGATTTTCACCCCGTGATGACGTGGCTTTGATAAAGAGTGTTACTAGGGATTTTCACCCCGTGATGACGTGTCTTTGATAAAGAGTGTTACAAGGGATTTTCACCCCGTGATGACGTGGCTTTGATAAAGAGTGTTAAAGGGATTTTCACCCCGTGATGACGTGGCTTTGATAAAGAGTGTTAAAGGGATTTTCACCCCGTGATGACGTGGCTTTTATAAAGAGTGTTAAAGGGATTTTCACCCCGTGATGACGTGGCTTTTATAAAGAGTGTTACAAGGGATTTTCACCCAGTCATCGTTAGCGTCCAGGAAATATTACGACCTGAGCTGCACCTTACTGGAGAATGTACACCAGACACTTGGTGACAAGACCTGCTTGAGAGTGTAGACTCTCGCAGAGTACTCCTGACTCTTCGTGCTGGTGACAAGGCCTTAGACTACATCTACTGGCTTTTGAGAATTGACCAGACTGTCTCTCGGGGTAACTGGCTTTGAGAGTAGTTACCAGATTGCCTCACGGCGTATCTACTGGTCTTAGTGTTGACCAGACCACGGATACAACGACTGGACTTTGCTGGCTTACATCGACTTCAGTTCCCTGCTGGCCTGGCTTTGGTATGCTGGTCAGTATAGTTGTCTGATATGCTACGTAGTGTTGAGTGTCACACTGTGGTAGTGGTAAAGGTGTCGTGTGACACAAGAAGAGATGTCTAAGTCATGGTGTTTTGTAGTGTAAGACGGACACAAGTATTCAGTGTTGTACCCGGAGTTGTGTCCCCTGAATGCTTTGTGTCAGGTGACTGACACACGTTCAGTGTTCAGGGTGTGAACCCGGTGTCTGTCTGGTGACACGACACAAGTTGAAAGAGTCGTGTAATTTGGTATTTGTGTCAAATGACGCTGTGCTAAGGTTTTCTTAGAGACTGAGTTCATGACATAGTGGGCGTGTCGTGTGGCACAGAGAAAGGTGTCGTGTGACACAGGGAAAGCGTGTTATGACACAGAGAAAAGGGTGTCGTGTGACACGGTAGGGAAGGCGTGTCGTTTGACACAGAGGACGTGTCGTGTGACACTGAGAGAAGGCGTGTGTAACACAGAGACAAGGGTGTCTGATGGCACGGAGGAGAAGGCGTGTCATGACAATAGGGTTGGTAGTGTCATGTATAACACAGGAAGATGGCAGCGACTATGACACAGAGGCACTGAGTTTTATGATTACTTTTGCTTGTGATATTTTATTACCTTTTAATATGACTTAGTATAAATAAAATGTGAAAACTAGTGTTTTTTGTAATAGGGACCTAAATGCTAAAATAGGAGAAACATTTAAAGAGGGTGTGGTAGGTAAGTTTGGGGTGCCAGATGCAAATGATAATGGGAGCCCTTTGATTGACCTTTGTATAAAATGGGAGCCCTTTGATTGACCTTTGTATAGAAAGGGGTTTGGTTATAGGTAATACATATTAATGTAAAAGAGGATAACTAAGTATACAAGATATGATGTAGGATGTAATGGCAGTAATTTGTTAGACTACGTATTGCTATATAAAAGACTGTTGAGTAGACTTCAAGATGTACATGTTTATTGGGGGGCCACAGAAGTTTCAGAACACTTTTTAGTTGTAACTACAGTGAGAGTAAAAGGTAGATGGGATACAAGGAGAATAAAGGGATCATGTGAGAGATTGGTAGCACTTTATGGTCCAGTGGGTTAGAGCGTCGTGAATTTTCGCTCACCGTGAGGCGGGCTAAGACAACACGGGTTCGGTCCCCCGGCTAGTCGTAGTGTTGTTTTTTTATTAAATACCATTCGTTCGCGGTTACAATACTATATATACTGCTTGTGGAGGCTAATACACCAAACGGGGAGTAGAATGAAATTAGCTCTGAGGCGCCCACACCATTGTATATCCTCGGATCACGGTACAACACCTAGCTCTGCTGGGTGCGTGATTATTACAGGATTGTATGGCCCTGTGGGTTAAAGCATCATGAATTTTCGCTCACCAAGAGGCCGGCTAAAACAACACGGGTTCGATCCCCGTGCTAGGTGTTGTACCATGATCCGAGGATATACAATGGTGTTGGCGCCTCAGAGCTAATTTCATTCTACTCCCCGTTTGGTGTACTACCCTCGGTTTTCGTTGAAAATTATTTCCAGAATGCTGTTTGAGTGCCGTTACCGAACGAATTTGTTCTCATAAGGACAAATGTAAATTAGATTAGTCGTTTCAGTCCCCCAAAAATACAATTACAAAATCACTTACGAAAATACACTTACATAATTGTTCGAGTTTGGAGGTGAACGAAAACCGAGGGTCACTGTATATATGTATGTTTGTATATGTGTGTGTGTGTGTGTGTGTGTGTTGTTTGAACCTCTTGTGATTCATGGTCCATTTTAATAGGTAGTTCTTAACCTGGAGTTCTGCATATAAAAAAATATAAAAAAGTCTACTCAAAGGAGTATAAAATAGCACTAGTATGAGTACTCATTAATACAAACACTTGGCATGAAGGAGGCAGCAGAAAGCTGGCAAAAAATACGAACCAGTAATCCTAACATCTCATACCATAAAAGTCTATGCCAGGGTGATGACACGACAAACCCGAACCAGCAAAGATTAAGGGCTGTAAGATCATGCTTGCCACAACTACTAAACCATTATGACAGGATTATAGAGACAACCAAAATGAAAATGCGGTATGCACGAAATTTGCAAAGGCATTTGATAAATGCGATTATAGAGTAAGTGGACATAAAATGAGGGAAATAGTTATACCGGAGAAATTACGCAAGTTGATATTCAACTTCCTGACAAACAGAACGCAGAGTAGAAATAAACAAAACAAAATCGATCATTAAGAATGTAAAAAGATCAGTAACACAAGGCGCTGTCTTCACTGTTTCTTATCCTCATAGTAGAAGCACGTAAAATCATTCGCCTCAGTCTTATATCATCATTTGCGGATGATACAAAAATAACCATGGAAATTAACTCAGTTCAAGGTACGGAAAAACTGCAAGAAGATATAAACAAAGTTTTCGAGTGATCAGTGAAGAATAACGTGGTGACAAGTTTCAGAGGCATAAAGACTGAATGTAGGAATAACTGAGTGCAAAACACAAGAGTATCATCAAATACAGTGAAAGGAACACTTGAAGGACCTGATGTAATAATGTCAGCCGACCTTTCTTATGTAGAATACACTAAAACAGATGTAACGGCATTCAGGAAAGGGACGAGGTGGATAATGAGAACTTTCAAATCAAGGGAAATAACACAACTGGTGAATCTATACAAATCGTTTGTGCTCTCTCGCTTAGAGCACTTTTCAGTGTTGAGGGCTCCGTTCAGGGCAGAAGAGATTTCAGAGATGGAACAGATACACAGATCATTTACTGCCCACGTAGAGATAATAAAGCATTTAAATTACTGGGAACGCGTGGAATGCCTTATGCACTCTCTGGAGAGGAATGAGAGATACATGATAATATATACGTGGAACGTTCTTGAGGGCATAGTAACAAATTTGTGCATTACCATAACGACAAACTGGAGTGAAAGATATGGGATAAAATGTAAAATAAACCCAGTGAAAACCACGTGATCTTTGGGCACAATAAGAGAACACTGAATCAGCATCCGTGGTCTCAGACTATTTAGAGTCTAACCTGAAGATATCAGCATCCGTGTTTGGACATGTGTAGAAGTCTTCTAGAGGAAACTCGAAAAATATTTCCACCAAGTATGGGGTTAACTAGGCTGTGATGGATATGTGGGCTACAGACCGAGAGCAGCAACTGCCTGGTTGACCAGAGAAGCACCAGACCATCCTGGTCCAGGGACAGTCTACAGGAGTAAGAAAACTCTCGAAACTAATGAAAGGTATATCAAAGGTTCGGCATATCAGACCTCATCACCTTTTCCTCCCCAGACTCTGTATAACCCGTGCGGGTTTAGCGTTTCATTATAAACGTAACAATAATATACAATATCTCTTGCCCTGGCAGTGACACAGCGGACCTGGAGGTGGTGGTGGTGGAGGGTCGTGACCTGGTGGGACCTGACCCACACGTCGCTGTAGACTCCTACGTCAGGGTCTTCCTACTTCCAGATAAGTCAACCAACATGCAGACCAGGGTGAGTACTGAGACCAGGGTGAGTACTGAGACCAGGGTGAGTACTGAGACCAGGGTGAGTACTGAGACCAGGGTGAGTACTGAGACCAGGGTGAGTACTGAGACCAGGGTGAGTACTGAGACCAGGGTGAGTAACGTTGCTCGCAAACCAGGGTGAATACCTCAACTCACAAACCGGGGTGAATACTACTACTCACAGACCAGGGTGAATACCACTACTCACAGACCAGGGTGATACTACTACTCACAGACCAGGGTGAATACTACTACTCACAGACCAGGGTGAATACTACTACTCACAGACCAGGGTGATACTACTACTCACAGACCAGGGTGAATACTACTACTCACAGACCAGGGTAAATACCACTACTCACAGACCAGGGTGAATACTACTACTCACAGACCAGGGTGAATACTACTACTCACAGACCAGGGTGAATACTACTACTCACAGACCAGGGTGAATACTACTACTCACAGACCAGGGTGAATACTACTACTCACAGACCAGGGTGAATACTATTACTCACAGACCAGGGTGAATACTACTACTCACAGACCAGGGTGAATACTACTACTCACAGACCAGGGTGAATACTACTACTCACAGACCAGGGTGAATACTACTACTCACAGACCAGGGTGAATACTACTACTCACAGACCAGGGTGAATACTACTACTCACAGACCAGGTGAATACTACTACTCACAGACCAGGGTGAATACACTACTCACAGACCAGGGTGAATACTACTACTCACAGACCAGGGTGAATACTACTACTCACAGACCAGGGTGAATACTACTACTCACAGACCAGGGTGAATACTACTACTCACAGACCAGGGTGAATACTACTACTCACAGACCAGGGTGAATACCACTACTCACAGACCAGGGTGAATACTACTACTCACAGACCAGGGTGAATACTACTACTCACAGACCAGGGTGAATACTACTACTCACAGACCAGGGTGAATACTACTACTCACAGACCAGGGTGAATACTACTACTCACAGACCAGGGTGAATACTACTACTCACAGACCAGGGTGAATACCTACTACTCACAGACCAGGGTGAATACTACTACTCACAGACCAGGGTGAATACACTACTCACAGACCAGGGTGAATACTACTACTCACAGACCAGGTGAATACTACTACTCACAGACCAGGGTGAATACTACTACTCACAGACCAGGGTGAATACTACTACTCACAGACCAGGGTGAATACCTACTACTCACAGACCAGGGTGAATACTACTACTCACAGACCAGGGTGAATACTACTACTCACAGACCAGGGTGAATACTACTACTCACAGACCAGGGTGAATACTACTACTCACAGACCAGGGTGAATACTACTACTCACAGACCAGGGTGAATACACTAACTGAACTCCACAGACCAGGGTGAATACTACTACTCACAGACCAGGGTGAATACTACTACTCACAGACCAGGGTGAATACTACTACTCACAGACCAGGGTGAATACTACTACTCACAGACCAGGGTGAATACTACTACTCACAGACCAGGGTGAATCACTACTCAGCAGTGAATACACTCACAGACCAGGGTGAATACTACTACTCACAGACCAGGGTGAATACTACTACTCACAGACCAGGGTGAATACTACTCCACAGACCAGGGTGAATACTACTACTCACAGACCAGGGTGAATACTACTACTCACAGACCAGGGTGAATACTACTACTCACAGACCAGGGTGAATACACTCTCAGACCAGTGAATACTACTCTCACAGACCAGGGTGAATACTCACTACCTACTCACAGACCAGGGTGAATACTACTACTCACAGACCAGGGTGAATACTACTACTCACAGACCAGGGTGAATACCACTACTCACAGACCAGGGTGAATACTACTACTCACAGACCAGGGTGAATCATACGCTAAACCACTACTCACAGACCAGGGTGAATACTACTACTCACAGACCAGGGTGAATACCTACTACTCACAGACCAGGGTGAATACTACTACTCACAGACCAGGGTGATACACTACTCACAGACCAGGGTGAATACACTACTCACAGACCAGGGTGAATACTACTACTCACAGACCAGGGTGAATACTACTACTCACAGACCAGGGTGAATACCATACTCACAGACCAGGGTGAATACTACTCATAGACCAGGGTGATACTACTACTCACAGACCAGGGTGAATACCACTACTCACAGACCAGGGTGAATACTACTACTCACAGACCAGGGTGAATACCACTACTCACAGACCAGGGTGAATACTACTACTCACAGACCAGGGTGAATACCACTACTCACAGACCAGGGTGAATACTACTACTCACAGACCAGGGTGAATACTACTACTCACAGACCAGGGTGAATACTACTACTCACAGACCAGGGTGAATACCACTACTCACAGACCAGGGTGAATACTACTACTCACAGACCAGGGTGAATACTACTACTCACAGACCAGGGTGAATACCACTACTCACAGACCAGGGTGAATACTACTACTCATAGACCAGGGTGAATACCACTACTCACAGACCAGGGTGAATACTACTACTCACAGACCAGGGTGAATACCACTACTCACAGACCAGGGTGAATACTACTACTCACAGACCAGGGTGAATACCACTACTCACAGACCAGGGTGAATACTACTACTCACAGACCAGGGTGAATACCACTACTCACAGACCAGGGTGAATACTACTACTCACAGACCAGGGTGAATACCACTACTCACAGACCAGGGTGAATACTACTACTCACAGACCAGGGTGAATACTACACTCACAGACCAGGGTGAATACCACTACTCACAGACCAGGGTGAATACTATACTCACAGACCAGGGTGAATACTACTACTCACAGACCAGGGTGAATACCACTACTCACAGACCAGGGTGAATACCACTACTCACAGACCAGGGTGAATACTACTACTCACAGACCAGGGTGATACTACTACTCACAGACCAGGGTGAATACCACTACTCACAGACCAGGGTGAATACTACTACTCACAGACCAGGGTGAATACCACTACTCACAGACCAGGGTGAATACTACTACTCACAGACCAGGGTGAATACCACTACTCACAGACCAGGTGAATACTACTACTCACAGACCAGGGTGAATACCACTACTCACAGACCAGGGTGAATACTACTACTCACAGACCAGGGTGAATACCACTACTCACAGACCAGGGTGAATACTACTACTCACAGACCAGGGTGAATACCACTACTCACAGACCAGGGTGAATACTACTACTCACAGACCAGGGTGAATACCACTACTCACAGACCAGGGTGAATACTACTACTCACAGACCAGGGTGAATACCACTACTCACAGACCAGGGTGAATACTACTACTCACAGACCAGGGTGAATACCACTACTCACAGACCAGGGTGAATACCACTACTCACAGACCAGGGTGAATACCACTACTCACAGACCAGGGTGAATACTACTACTCACAGACCAGGGTGAATACTACTACTCACAGACCAGGGTGAATACCACTACTCATACACCAGTGTGAGTTCCGTGACTTGACAATAAATTTTTATGGGGACTTTGCGAACCATGAAAGTCAAAGACTTCAGGTTTTGATCACTAGAAGTCAGGTAACATTTGCTCATAGTCAGCTCACTAGAAGTCAGGTAACACTTGCTCATAGTCAGCTCACTAGAAGTCAGGTAACACTTGCTCATAGTCAGCTCACTAGAAGTCAGGTAACATTTGCTCATAGTCAGCTCACTAGAAGTCAGGTAACACTTGCTCATAGTCAGCTCACTAGAAGTCAGGTAACATTTGCTCATAGTCAGCTCACTAGAAGTCAGGTAACATTTGCGCATAGTCAGCTCACTAGAAGTCAGGTAACACTTGCTCATAGTCAGCTCACTAGTAGTCAGGTAACACTTGCTCATAGTCAGCTCACTAGAAGTCAGGTAACACTTGCTCATAGTCAGCTCACTAGAAGTCAGGTCATGCCTCCACGTAGTGTTCCTTAACTTATATCTTGCTTATTCCACCTGGTAAAGCCGGATTATATGTCATGAAGATATTGATTGCTTGGTTATTTGCGTTTGAAACCTATCGACTACTCGTGGATCATAAAGGCGTCGTGGAACCTGTTCACCACCAGCTAAGTATACTTTCATAATTAAAATAGGGATTAAAGTAAACAGACTTACGCCTCTGTGTATATATTCTCGTATGATCCTGTATTCTTCTCTCTGTAAAATAGTGGTTTTTCCAATCGAAGATGAAATCATGGCCCAAGGGAGTGGCAGGCCTAGTAGCAGGCCTAGTAGCAAGCCCAGTAGCAGGCCCAGTAGCAGGCCCAGTAGCAGGCCCAGTAGCAGGCCTAGTAGCAGGCCCAGTAGCAGGCCCAGTAGCAGGCCCAGTAGCAGGCCCAGTAGCAGGCCTAGTAGCAGGCCCAATAGCAGGCCTAGTAGCAGGCCCAGTAGCAGGCCCAGTAGCAGGCCCAGTAGCAGGCCCAGTATAAGGCCTAGTATCAGGCCTAGTAGCAGGCCCAGTAGCAGGCCCAGTAGCAGGACCAGTAGCAGGTCCAGTAGCAGGCCCAGTAGCAGGCCCAGTATCAGGCCTAGTAGCAGTCCCAGTAGCAGGCCTAGTAGCAGGCCCAGTAGCAGGCCTAGTAGCAGGCCCAGTAGCAGGCCTAGTAGCAGGCCCAGTAGCAGGCCTAGTAGCAGGCCCAGTAGCAGGCCCAGTAGCAGGCCCAGTTCTACAACCACTTAGCCATGAAGGTCTTAAATAGGATGCTTCTACAACTAGGACAGTGACGCAAGTGTCTCCTCACACCCAACACATCTCACGGCACAACTATTCCCACACTCCTCAAGGTCATGTAGTCCATCATCTTAAGATAAATCGTAATGAACGACTGTCCGTGAATAAAAGGTCGACTGTCCGTGAATAAAAGGTCGACTGTCCGTGAATAAAAGGTAGACTGTCCGTGAATAAAAGGTAGACTGTCCGTGAATAAAAGGTCGACTGGACGAGAACTCGAACCTTAGGGTAGAGGCAGTTTGATATAACGAACATCTGTATCAACTGTATCCACTGCTGTATTGATATAACGAACATCTGTATCAACTATATCCACTGTTGTATTGATATAACGAACATCTGTGTATCAACTATATCCACTGTTGTATTGATATAACGAACATCTGTATCAACTATATCCACTGCTGTATTGATATAACGAACATCTGTGTATCAACTATATCCACTGTTGTATTGATATAACGAACATCTGTATCAACTATATCCACTGTTGTATTGATATAACGAACATCTGTATCAACTATATCCACTGCTGTATCAGGTGACAATTTATTATCGCAGAAAGACATCAAAAATATTGAAACACTGGAAGTGCATAATTGTTACTTAAGAAAAAAACTTGTAAAAATTTATTCTCTTTATCAATTGTAAACGAATTTGAACATTATTAATCAAATCTACTAAAGTTTAAATCATTTGCAACAGAGTAACATTGGAGGAATAATATTCTCAAACAAAATTGACTGATTGTAATTATCTCTAATATATTTTTCTTAAAAACAAGTATAGATTATAACGTACAATACGTTATATTAAACGTATAATTTAATGAAGTTTTTTGATTTCCTTGATTATGATAAGATTGAGTTTCACTAAAATGATGATTAAAGTCTATCATCATATAGATGTTTATATTACGTTTAGCAATGAGTATATTCCTTACTTATAATTAATGAAAATCCCCTAGACCAGCGCTAAATTAATTAAAACCCATATTGTATATCGTAATACTGGGTATAGTCAGTCACTGGGTATGGTCAGTCATTGGGTATAGTCAGTCACTGGGTATGGTCAGTCACTGGGTATGGTCAGTCACTGGGTATAGTCAGTCACTGGGTATGGTCAGTCACTGGGTATAGTCAGTCACTGGGTATAGTCAGTCACTGGGTATAGTCAGTCACTGGGTATAGTCAGTCACTGGGTATGGTCAGTCACTGGGTATAGTCAGTCACTGGGTATGGTCAGTCACTGGGTATAGTCAGTCACTGGGTATGGTCAGTCATTGGGTATAGTCAGTCACTGGGTATGGTCAGTCATTGGGTATAGTCAGTCACTGGGTATAGTCAGTCACTGGATATGATCAGTCACTGGGTATAGTCAGTCACTGGGTATAGTCAGTCACTGGGTATGGTCAGTCACTGGGTATAGTCAGTCACTGGGTATAGTCAGTCACTGGGTATGGTCAGTCACTGGGTATGGTCAGTCACTGGGTATGGTCAGTCACTGGGTATAGTCAGTCACTGGGTATGGTCAGTCACTGGGTATAGTCAGTCACTGGGTATAGTCAGTCACTGGGTATGGTCAGTCACTGGGTATGGTCAGTCACTGGGTATAGTCAGTCACTGGGTATGGTCATTCACTGGGTATAGTCAGTCACTAGGTATGGTCAGTCACTGGGTATGGTCAGTCACTGGGTATGGTCAGTCACTGGGTATAGTCAGTCACTGGGTATGGTCAGTCACTGGGTATAGTCAGTCACTGGGTATAGTCAGTCACTGGATATGATCAGTCACTGGGTATGGTCAGTCACTGGGTATAGTCAGTCACTGGGTATGGTCAATCACTGGGTATAGTCAGTCACTGGGTATAGTCAGTCACTGGGTATGGTCAGTCACTGGGTATGGTCAGTCACTGGGTATAGTCAGTCACTGGGTATGGTCAGTCACTGGGTATAGTCAGTCACTGGGTATGGTCAGTCACTGGGTATAGACAGTCACTGGGTATGGTCAGTCACTGGGTATAGTCAGTCACTGGGTATAGTCAGTCACTGGGTATGGTCAGTCACTGGGTATGGTCAGTCACTGGGTATGGTCAGTCACTGGGTATAGTCAGTCACTGGGTATGGTCATTCACTGGGTATAGTCAGTCACTGGGTATGGTCAGTCACTGGGTATAGTCAGTCACTGGGTATAGTCAGTCACTGGGTATGGTCAGTCACTGGGTATAGTCAGTCACTGGGTATGGTCAGTCACTGGGTATAGTCAGTCACTGGGTATAGTCAGTCACTGGGTATAGTCAGTCACTGGGTATAGTCAGTCACTGGTATAGTCAGTCACTGGGTATAGTCAGTCACTGGGTATAGTCAGTCACTGGATATGATCAGTCACTGGGTATGGTCAGTCACTGGGTATAGTCAGTCACTGGGTATGGTCAGTCACTGGGTATAGTCAGTCACTGGGTATAGCAGTCACTGGGTATGGTCAGTCACTGGGTATGGTCAGTCACTGGGATAGTACAGTCACTGGGTATGGTCAGTCACTGGGTATAGTCAGTCACTGGGTATGGCAGTCACTGGGTATAGTCAGTCACTGGGTATGGTCAGTCACTGGGTATACAGTCACTGGGTATAGCAGTCACTGGGTATAGTCAGTCACTGGGTATGGTCATGTCACTGGGTATAGTCAGTCACTGGGTATGGTCATTCACTGGGTATAGTCAGTCACTGGAGTATGGTTCAGTCACTGGGTATAGTCATGTCACTGGGTATGTCAGTCACTGGTATGGTCAGTCACTGGGTATAGTCAGTCACTGGGTATGGTCAGTCACTGGGTATGTCAGTCACTGGGTATAGTCAGTCACTGGGTATAGTCAGTCACTGGGTATAGTCAGTCACTGGGTATAGTCAGTCACTAGGTATGGTCAGTCACTGGGTATAGTCAGTCACTGGGTATAGTCAGTCACTGGGTATGGTCAGTCACTGGGTATGGTCAGTCACTGGGTATAGTCAGTCACTGGGTATGGTCAGTCACTGGGTATAGTCAGTCACTGGGTATAGTCAGTCACTGGGTATAGTCAGTCACTGGGTATAGTCAGTCACTGGGTATAGTCAGTCACTAGGTATGGTCAGTCACTGGGTATAGTCAGTCACTGGGTTGGTGCGATGAGGGTTGGATCATCACTGGGTATAGGTCATGTCACTGGTCAGTCATGTTGCTCAGTCTCGATGGTAACTGGATAGCCGTCACTGGGCATAGGCAGGTCACTGGCGATGCCAGTCACTGGGATAGTTGAAATCACTGAAGCGTATCAGGTCATGTACAACCGTACGGGTATAGTCAGTCACTGGGTATGGTCAGTCACTGGGTATAGTCAGTCACTGGGTATGGTCAGTCACTGGGTATAGTCAGTCACTGGGTATAGTCAGTCACTGGGTAGGGAGTCAGTCACTGGGTATAGTCAGTCACTGGGTATAGTCAGTCACTGGGTATAGTCAGTCACTAGGTATAGTTAGTCACTGGGTATGGTCAGTCACTAGGTATGGTCAGTCACTGGGTATAGTCAGTCACTGGGTATAGTCAGTCACTGGGTATGGTCAGTCACTGGGTATGGTCAGTCACTGGGTATGGTCAGTCACTGGGTATAGTCAGTCACTGGGTATGGTCAGTCACTGGGTATGGTCAGTCACTGGGTATAGTCAGTCACTGGGTATAGTCAGTCACTGGGTATCGTCAGTCACTGGGTATAGTCAGTCACTGGGTATGGTCAGTCACTGGGTATGGTCAGTCACTGGGTATGGTCAGTCACTGGGTATAGTCAGTCACTGGGTATGGTCAGTCACTGGGTATGGTCAGTCACTGAGGGAGGAGCGGGAGTTCCAACATTTTTCTGACCTCTTTTCTCATTGCTAAAACAAACTTTTTTAAATCTTTCCACCGCTTGCATAACCATTATCGCCTCGCTAAAGTCAGTTTTATATCTGTTAAAAAAACTAGTTGTATGAGCTATCAAAGGCAGCTGCTTCACAAAGCTCTACTCCATTAGCCAAGTTCTAAATTAAAGGTAAATATTAAAGGTATGCTTCCCATCAGCAACCAATCACCGTCAAGCATTTCGATAGCTCGTGACGTCACATGCGTCTGCCGCCAATTAGTGATAAGTACTAGGAAAGGCTCGTTACGTCACAACCAATATCAACCAATCAGCGTTAAGTGTATCTCATTCGGCTCTTGACGTTACGTCCATCAGTAGCCAGTCAGAGTTGAAATTTGTAGACACTGCTCGTGACGTCACATGTGTCAGCAATCAGCTATAGTTAAGTAGCGAAGACGCAAGCCGTAACATCATATCCGTCAGCAGCCAATCGGCGTTCAGTGTTAAAGCTTGCTCGCTATGTCACTCCCGTCAGCAGCCAATCAGCGATCAGTTTAGATCCTGCTCGTGACGTCACATCCAACAGCAGCCAATCAGACAAAAGCACCATACACGTCATATATTAGCGTTCGAAGGAAAGGTAATTAAAGAAGTGAGATGAAAGAGAGATAATTTAAAAGAGAGAGATAAGAAACGAATAGGAGGAAGAGAAAGAGAAAGAAAAGGGCAAAAGGAAATAAAAAATGGTTAGAAAAGAGAGAGAATTAAAGAAGAGGACGAAAGGGAGGTAATTAAAGAAAAGAGGGTAGAAAAAGAGAGATAATTAAAGAAGACCGATAGCAGGAAAATATTTGAAGAAGAGAGAAAAAGTAAGGAAATTAAGGAGAGGGGAAAAGAGACCCAGGAAACACATTTTAATCAGTCGTTTAATGAAAAAAGTCGCCACTATCTTTCATTGTCAGCCCAGAGCAATTACACTCATTATAGTGTTAATTATACTCACTGTAGTGTTCATTACCATCATTGTAGTGCTGATTACAGTCATTATAGAGTCATTGTAGTCCTCATTAGTGTTTGTTGTGTCCATTACAGTCAATGTATGCTCATTACAGTCATTGTAGTGCTCATTGCATTCATTGCAGTGCTCATTACAGTCGTTATAGAGTCATTGTACTGCTCATTAGAGTCATAGAGTCATTGTAGTGCTCCTTACAGTCATTACAGAGTAATTATAGTGCTCATTACAGTCGTTATAGTCACTGTACTGATCATTAGTCATTATTGTGCTCCTTACAGTCATTGTAGTGTTCATTACATTACAGTCATTGTAGTATTCATTACATTACAGTCGTTGTAGTGTCCATTACAGTCATTACAGGAAACAGTATTTAGTACAATTCTTAAAGTGTTCATTACAGTATTGTAGATTCATAATAGTGTTCAAAATTCAATCTAGTGTTCATTATGCTCATTAGACTGTTCGTCCAGTCATTAAAGAGTAATTAAAGCCATAACGGAATTCATTACAGTCATTGAAGTGCTTATTGCAGTCATCATAGTGTTCAATACTGTCATTATAGTGTTCATTATGTAGATGAATGGTTCAGAGAACCGACAAGTTGTTAAATTAGACACATATGCAACACTTGGGTATCTTTATTGAGAAAACGTTTCGCCACACAGTGGCTTCATCAGTCCAATACAAAAAGAAAGTAGTAATAAAAGGAGGAGTATGAGGTAATCAGTCCCTCGGCCTGGAGTCGATGTGTTCAGTCCATCAATCTTGAAGTAAATACAACATAAGGCAAATAGAAGTTGCTTATATACTGTAGACAGGTGAGATGAAGCAGGAGGAGGCAGGTCATAGTGGTATCAACCACTAGTCGAAGTAAGTCCTTGTCCAAAGGTTTGGACAAATGTAGAAGAATCCCTTTGTATCAAGATCCCAAGAAGTTGCTGTGTCAGACAGGATGTAGATGAATGGTTCAGAGAACCGACAAGTTGTTAAATTAGACACATATGCAACACTTGGGTATCTTTATTGAGAAAACGTTTCGCCACACAGTGGCTTCATCAGTCCAATACAAAAAAGAAAGTAGTAATAAAAGGAGGAGTATGAGGTAATCAGTCCCTCGGCCTGGAGTCGATGTGTTCAGTCCATCAATCTTGAAGTAAATACAACATAAGGCAAATAGAAGTTGTTTATATACTGTAGACAGGTGAGATGAAGCAGGAGGAGGCAGATTACCGAGGGACTGATTACCTCATACTCCCCCTTTTTATTACTACTTTCTTTTTGTATTGACTGATGAAGCCACTGTGTGGCGAAACGTTTTTCAATAAAGATACCCAAGTGTTGCATATGTGTCTAATTTAACAACTTGTCGGTTCTCTGAACCATTCATCTACATCCTGTCTGACACAGCAACTTCTTGGGATCTTGATACAAAGGGATTCTTCAACATTTGTCCAAACCTTTGGACAAGGACTTACTTCGACTAGTGGTTGATACCACTATGACCTGCCTCCTCCTGCTTCATCTCACCTGTCTACAGTATATAAGCAACTTATATTTGCCTTATGTTGTATTTACTTCAAGATTGATGGACTGAACACATCGACTCCAGGCCGAGGGACTGATTACCTCATACTCCTCCTTTTATTACTACTTTCTTTTTTGTATTGGACTGATGAAGCCACTGTGTGGCGAAACGTTTTCTCAATAAAGATACCCAAGTGTTGCATATGTGTCTAATTTAACAGTGTTCATTATGTTCATAATTGAGGTTATTGCATTCGTTATACTGTTTACAGTAATTATGATGTTCATCACAGTCACAGAGGTCCTTTCTCTCGTTATAGTGTTCATTACAGTAATTACAGTGGTCATAACGGTCATTATAACGATTATTAGAGTCATTGTAGTGTTCATCACAGTCACTGTAGAGTTCTTTATAGTCACTGTAGTGTTCATTAAAGTCACTGTAGTGCTCATTACAGTCATTGTAGTGTTCAGTAGTCATTGCAGTTTTATTTCAGTCATTGTAGTGTTAATTACAGTCATTGTAGTGTTCATTACAGTCATTGTAGTGTTCATTACAGTTATTGTGTTCATTACAGTCACTATAGTGCTCATTACAGTCATTGCAGTGTTATGTAGTCATTACAGATTTTTTTAGTCATTACATTGTTCATTACAATCATTATAATATTTATTTCAGTGATATAGTGGTTTAATAGTCATTGTGTAGTTCGCTAATCATTATAGCAGTCATTATGGTCTTAAGAGTGATAATTACAGTCATTATCATGTCCATTATATGTAGTCATTATAGTGTTCAATAATAATAGAGGCCATTACAATCATTATAGTGTCCACCACAGTCATTACATTGTTTATTACAGTCATTATAGTGTTCATTTGAGTTATTAAAGCATTCATTACAGTTATTATAGTGCGCATTATAGTCATTATACTGTTTTTTTCAGTCATTACAGTCATTATTGTGCTTCTATCGTTAAACACTTCATAATATTCATTATAGTCTTCTAATCATCATAGTATTATAGTGGTCATTATAGTCATTATAGTGCTCATCATTGTTATAATAGTTTTCTTTATAGTCATTACAGTTTAAATGAACTCTGATTCTCGATTCATCATCATGACACATCATTATAAAAATACTTTGATGAACCTCTTAGTCATGATACATTATCTTCATAAGATTATAATAATTTCTTAAGTTATTATTCCAAAGTAATGTGTGATCTTCATAGGTATATAATGAACCCTCTGTGTTATGATAATACATTATCATTATGAGAGCATAATGATTCTAGTAGGCATAATACCACATCACGATACGTGATCATTATAAGAATAAAATGATTATCCTCCAAGTACTGGCACGTCTTCATGATATATGATCATCATAATGATATACTTGCCCTCTGTGTCATCATACTTCATTATACACTTGTGCTGAAGTTGTAAGTCTTCCAGCATTGTTGACTTTATAAGCGTTATTCACAACTTTCATCTCCAAAGACTTTTGAAAAAACAACTTTTGTGTTTTTCTTTAAGATACTTCGTACAAGAAATTTATTTTAGCGAGCCTGTGTTCTCACCCAGTTGTGCTCACCCTATTGCGGTTGCAGGGGTCGAGTCAACCCCCTCGCCCCGCCTCTTCACTGGCCGCTACTAGGTCACTCTTCCTGTTCCATGAGCTTCATCATACCTCTTCTTAAAGTCATGTATGGATCCTGTATCCACTACATCCCTTCCCAGACTGTTCCACTTCCTGACCACTCTGTGACTGAAGAAATACTTCCTAACATCCCTGTGATTTATCAGAGTCTTCAACTTCCAACTGTGACCTATTGTTTCTGTGTCCCATCTCTGGAACATCCTGTCTTTGTCCACCTTGTCGATTCCTCTAAGTATTTTATATGTTGTTATCATATCCCCCAATCTCTCCTGTCCTCCAGTGTCGTCAGGTCGATTTCTCTTAACCTCTCATCGTACGAATAGTCTTGAACGATTCCTTACTAAGATATCGGAATGCTATTCCGATAT
>WNWK01012760.1:52500-58184 GCA_009830355.1 Cherax destructor | reverse complement strand
GAGCTCGGCAATACGTACACCACTATCATATTTTTATTATTTCTTTCTTCATTTCTACAGTGTTCCTCACTTTCTTTACCAAAGAACTGGCACTAGGAGCTTTCTTTGGGCCCATGGTAACTTATTTAGTAGTCACACACAATAATCAAGGGCCAAAAAGAATGAATTGTTAATAAATGTTTTGTATGAACTCCTGGGGTGATGTTCACTCAAGCATAAACAATGCTAGACTGCGTGGGAGGTGCGTGGGTGGCGGGCCTACGGCCTTTGTATGTGCGCGGCACTGGTGGACAGGTCCCATACGGTCGGCGAAAACTAAAACAATCGGCGAAAACAGACAAATTTTCCCCGAAAAAAGTCGGCGAAAAGCAAAATCAGCGAAAACTGGGACAATCGAAAACCAAGGGATGACTGTATATGGAAAGTAAAAGAAAGGTGAAGAGAGTGGTGAGAGAGTGCAAAAGGAGAGCAGATGAAAGAGTGGGAGAGGCACTGTCAAGAAATTTTGTGGAAAATAAGAAAAAGTTTTGGAGTGAGATAAACAAGTTAAGAATTTCTAATGAACGAATGGATTTGTCAGTTAAAAACAGAGTAGGGGAGTTAGTAGATGGGGAGCTTTAGTTATTGGGTAGATGGCGGGAATATTTTGAGGAACTTTTAAATGTCGATGAAAAAAGGGAGGCAGTAATTTCATGCACTGGCCAGGGAGGTATAACTTCGTTTAGGAGTGAAGAATAGCAGGAGGTGAGTGTGGGAGAGGTGCGTGAGGCATTACGTAGAATGAAAGGGGGGGGTAAAGCAGCTGGAACTGACGGGATCATGACAGAAATGTTAAAAGCAGGGGGGGATATAGTGTTGGAGTGGTTGGTATTCTTGTTTAATAAATGTATGGAAGAGGGGAAGGTACCTAAGGAGAGACTGTAAGAATTATAGGGGAATAAGTTTACTGAGTACAGTGGACCCCCGGTTTACGATGGTCTCCAAACTCGCCCTTTTATGTACGTAAGTTTATTTTTGTGAGTGCTTTTGTAAATGTAGTTTTGGGGGTCTAAAAGGACTAATCTAATTCACATTATTCCTTATGGGAATAAATTCGTTCGGTAATTGCACTTGAACAGCATTCTTGAACGAAAAAATATCGTAAACCGGGGGTCCACTGTATATATACCAGGTAAAGTGTACGGTAGGGTTATTATTGAAAGAATTAGAGGTAAGACAGAGAGTAGGATTGCAGATGAGCAAGGAGGCTTTAGAGTGGGTAGGGGATGTGTAGATCAAGTGTTTACAGTGAAGCATGTATGTGAACAGTATTTAGATAAAGGTAGGGAAGTTTTCATTGCATTTATGGATTTAGAAAAGGCATATGAGTGGATAGGAAAGCAATGTGGCAAATGTTGCAAGTGTATGGAATATGTAGTAGGTAACTGAATGCTGTAAAGAGTATTTATGAGGATAGTGAGGCTCAGGTTAGGGTGTGTAGAAGAGAGGGAGATTACTTCCCGGTAAAAGTAGGTCTTAGACAGGGATTTGTAATGTCACCATGGTTGTTTAATATATTTATAGATGGGGTTGTAAAAGAAGTAAATGCTAGGGTGTTGGGGAGAGGGGTGGGATTAAATTATGGGGAATCAAATGCAAATTGGGAGTTGACACAGTTACTTTTTGCTGATGATACTGTGCTTATGGGAGATTCTAAAGAAAAGTTGCAAAGGTTAGTGGACGAGTTTGGGAGGGTGTGTAAAGGTAGAAAATTGAAAGTGAACAGAGATAAGAGTAAGGTGATGAGGGTATCAAACGATTTAAATAAAGAGAAATTGGATATCACATTGGAGAGAGGGATTATGGAAGAAGTGAATATTTTCAGATATTTGGGAGTTGACTTGTCAGCAGATGGGTTTATGAAGGATGAGGTTAACCATAGAATTGATGAAGGAAAAAAGGTGAGTGGTGCATTGAGGTATCTGTGGAGACAAAAAATGTTATCCATGGAGGCAAAGAAGGGAATGTACGAAAGTATAGTTGTACCAACACTCTTATATGGGTGTGAAGCATGGGTTGCAAATGCTGCAGCGAGGAGGAGGCTGGAGGCAGTGGAGATGTCCTGTCTAAGGACAATGTGTGGTGTAAATATTATGAAGAAAATTCGGAGTGTGGAAATTAGGAGGAGGTGTGGAGTTACTAAAAGTATTTGTCAGAGGGCTGAAGAGGGGTTGTTGAGGTGGTTTGGGCATTTAGAGAGAATGGATCAAAGTAGAATGACTTGGAGAGCGTATAAATCTGTAGGGGAAGGAAGGCAGGGTAGGGGTTGTCCTCGAAAAGGTTGGAGGGAGGGGGTAAAGGAAGTTTTGTGGGCGAGGGGCTTGGACTTCCAGCAAGCATGTGTGAGTGTGTTAGATAGGAGTAAATGGAGACGAATGGTTTTTGGGACCTGACGAGCTGTTGGAGTGTGAGCAGGGTAATATTGTGTGAAGGGATTCAGGGAAACCAGTTAATTGATTTAGTTGGACTTGAGTCCTGGAAATGGGAAGTTCAATGCCTGCACTTTAAAGGAGGGGTCTGGAATAGTGACAGTTAGGAGGGACTTATTCTCAGCTGTCATATCTGAGCGCCTCTGCAAAGACAGTGATTATGTATGAGTGAGGTGAAAGTGTTGAATGATGATGAAAGTATTTTCTTTTGGGGATTTTCTTTCTTTTTGGGTCACCCTGCCTCGGTGGGAGACGGCCGACTTGTTGAAAAAAAAAAAGTGCTGTTGGAGTGTGAGCAAGGTAACATGAAGGAATTCAGGAAAACCGTTTAGTCAGACTTGAGTTCTGGAGGTGGGAAGTACATGTATAGTGCCTGCACTCTGAAAGAGGGCTGATGTTTCCAGTTTTGAACTGTAGTATCAACACACCTCTGGCAAGACACTGATGGAGTGAGTGATGGTTAAAGTGTTTCTTCTTTTTCGGGTCACCCTGCCTCTGTGGGAAAATGGCTAATGTGTAAAAAAAAAATAAAGAACGTGGAGCAGCAGTGGGCAGGAAACTTGCCCACACATCTTCCCTCAGTTTATAACCCACACAAACATTACTCTGCCTTACCTAGGAAGATGTGGGTTAATATCAACAAAATACAATGTCTGGAGTGAGTGATGGTGAAAGCATTTCTTCTCTTTCAGGTCATCCTGCCTTGGTGGGAAACAGCCAATGTGTTAATAAAAAAAATAGCAACACCTCAGTTGGTGTATACTCTTGTTCACTAGCAATGATAATTCCCTAGTCAAAAGCAATCCTGCTTTTTATAAGGGCAAATCTGTGTTCACAAGTTATGTACGGTATTTGGTTGTAAAATACACAAATAGCTCGCATGTAGAATGAAACTTAAGATGACATTTCGGTCCGACTTGGACCATAGATTAGTAATAGTCCAAGTCGGACTGAAACGTCGCTATGATTTACATTCTCCTATACATGTATATGGGTTATTTGTGCATTGTTCCAGTCATGGTATTGTAACTTTTTTTTCTTTTGAGTTATAAAATGGCAATATTGTAAGTGTTCATCATTATTCTTCAACCCTATAAAATTTTGTATTAGATTTATTTCTGCTCAAAATGTTGTTTATACTATAGTTTTTTAAGTTGGTACCATGACTAAATTGTATATACTTCTTCAAATTCTCAAAATACAGTCCAGTAAGTCTTCCCTCTTCTACGACATTAAAATGTTTCTGCATATTGTTCGTTAGCCAAGTGTTTGGAACTGGAAATCTGTTTTCCCATGGACGCCCAGGTTATAATCAAAGATGCATTCATGAACCATAATACAGGTGGTCTTTGACTTACAATGGTTCAACTTGGGATATTTCAACTTTACGATGGTGCAACAACAATTACTTTGGAGATGAAATTTAAGATAATTACCCAAGATGAAGATGGCAAGTCCCTAACTTGTATTCATTTATTTACTTTTGATTACTTGTACAGTGGACCCGAGTTTACAGCACTTCACTTTCGAAGTCGCTCAAGTGCTTACCGACATCTCACTTAAGAAATGCTTCACTAGTTAGTCTATTTCAGACCCAAAATACTTCACAGAATTCTTACAAATGTATTACATAATTGCCATTGGATCGTTAACAGTCCATATTTTTACAGTTTCAGCTTTACTTAGCGCTCGTCCCGGACTTAGATGCTTGCTCAGGGACTGTACTTCGTCGAGTTCATGCATTACACTTTCCCCATAAGGAATAATGTAAAATAGACTAGTCCTTTTACACCCCCAAAAATATACTTACAAAAGCATTTAAAAAAATAAACTTACATAAAAGGGCGATTTTGGGGACCATCGTAACTCGAGGTACCACTGTACATACCTAAATAATGTACATTGGTATCTCTACTTATGAGCAAAATTCGTTCCAGACGGCTATTTCAGACGCCCAAAAATACACTTAAAAAAGCACATACAAAAATACACTTACATAATTGTTCGAGTTGGGAGCCGCTCGTAAGTAGTGGTACCACTGTATATTAGAGCAGATTTCCTCTATTCTGTTTATTACAGTATACAGTACATTACTGTATAATCATTTAAGAATATTTCTTACTTTCTTTCAACACGTCGGCCATTTCCCACCGAGGCAGGGTGGCCCACCAAGGCAGGGTGGCCACCAAGGCGGGGTGGCCCAAAAGGAAAAACGAAAGTTTCTCCTTTTACATTTAGTAATATACTATACAGGAGAAGGGCTAATATCCCCTTGCTCCCGGCATTTTAGTCGCCTCTTACGACACGCATGGCTTACGGAGGAAGAATTCTGTTCCACTTCCCCATGGAGAGAGGAAATAAGAACAAGAACTAGTAAGAAAATAGAAGAAAACCCAGAGGGGTGTGTATATATATGCTTGTACATGAATGTGTAGTGTGACCTAAGTGTAAGTAGAAGTAGCAAGATGTACCTGAAATCTTGCATGTTTATGAGACAGAAAAAAAGACACCAGCAATCCTACCATCATGTAAAACAATTACAGGCTTTCGTTTTACACTCACTTGGCAGGACGGTAGTACCTCCCTGGGCGGCTGCTGTCTACCAACCTACTACCTAGGATTTAAGAATACAGTGGACCCCCGCCTAACAAACAAAATTCATTCCAGAAGCCTGCTCAAGTGCCATTACCGAACGAATTTACTTCCTTAAGAAATAATGTCATGTAGGTTAGTCTATTTCAGACCCCCAAAAATACAATTCCACAAGCACTTACAATATTATACTTACATAATTGTACGATTTCCGGGGTGTTCGTTAGGCGGGGGTCCACTGTACTTACATAACTGTACGATTTCCGGGGTGTTCGTTAGGCGGGGGTCCACTGTATATGTACCAGAAATGTTATAAATGGTGCAAAGGTGACATTAAAACAATATCAAAGATGGTTGATACAAACCCACTACCATTGTAGTATGCTCCTCACTTAGCGACGAATTCATTTACCGACGTGGTCATGGGAACAGAACTCCATCGTTAAGTGAGGAGAGGCTGTATTTGTTTATTTAAGTATTCAGTGAGAGTAGTTATTTATTTACTTATTTATTTAGCATATCATATTCGTTTGGCTTACAGTATTTTCAATTTATGATGGGTTTGTCAGAATGTAACCCCATCATGAGTCAAGGACCACATGTGTATAGTACCTCTCCAAGTTC
>WNWK01012760.1:0-50000 GCA_009830355.1 Cherax destructor | reverse complement strand
GGAGGAGTTTGATGTAATCAGTCCCTCAGCCTGGAATCGATGTGTTCAGTCCATCACTCTTGTAGGAAGTACAGCATATGGTCGGTTTTCGTTCACCTCCAAACTTGAACAATTATGTAAGTGTATTTTCGTAAGTGCTTTTGTAAGTGTATTTTAGGGGTCTGAAATGACTAATCTAATTTACATTTGTCCTTATGGGAGCAAATTCGTTCGGTAACGGCACTCAAACAGCATTCTGGAAAGAATTTTCAACGAAAACCAAGGGTCCACTGTATACTGTAGTCAGGTGAGTGGAAGCAGGAGGCGCGGGATCACAGTGGGACCATCCACTAGTGAAAGTAGGTCTTCGTCCAATGGTTGGACAAGTGTTGAAGAATTCCTTGTATAAATGTCTCAATCTTCAACTTGTCGGTCAAACCATTTATCACATCTGTCAGACACTGCAACATCATGGGATCTTGATACATGGAATTCTTCAATACTTGTCCAACCTTTGGACGAAGACCTACTTTCACTAGTGGATGGTCCCACTGTGATCCCGCCGCCTCCTGCTTCCACTCACCTGACTACAGTATATAAGTCACTTCTCCGACCATATGCTGTACTTTCTACAAGAGTGATGGACTGAACACATCGATTCCAGGCTGAGGGACTGATTACCTCAAACTCCTCCTCTCCTTACCCATTTCTACTTTGTATTGGACTGATGAAGCCACTGTGTGGCGAAATGTTTCCTGAATAAAGATTCCCATATGTTGCATAAATGTCTCAATCTTCAACTTGTTGGTTTAAAAACCATTTATTACATATATACAATATTAAGACACATACAGTAAACACATACAATATTAACCCTTTCAGGGTCGAGACCCCCGATTCTTAACTCCTTTTCAGGGTCGAAACATTTTCGGAAAAAAAAAAAATTCTTATGAAATGATAGAGCATCTTTTTCCGATCATAATGCCACCAAAAGTATGAAATTTGGTGAAAAACTAACGGAATTATGCTCTTCCAAAGTTAGCTGTATTGACGATATTTACGCATCAATGATTTCGCCCAATTTGAGCCCTATTTTCAGCCAATTCCAATGTCTCAGTCTACTAAAATCATAGCTATTATTCTAGAATTCCATTTGTTCTATCGATTGAGTACAAGAAACCACCAATTTACTGATTTCAACTACCCAATAAAGTGGTCAGAAATTGGCAATATTGCCAATTTCACACAAATTTCAAAAGATTCCAATTTCAAAATAGGGTCCAGAATAAACAAGACAGACATTCCTGGCACTAAAATAACATTTTGTCTGTTTATTAGTCACGTCTCCAGGCCCCTATTACATAACTTTTGCTTTCCATTTTGAATTTTTATTCTCACAAAAAATAGAAGATTTTCTGTTATGTATACAACTGCATCATTGTAAAAACGGTATAAATAATATCAGGCACTTGTGCAAGAATATTAGACTCGTCAGTTGATGTGTATTGGACGCGTGGCGTGATTTGTTTACTCTTGAACATCAGCAAAAATCGAACATTTTCGCTACTTTGTGCTCAATTTCTAGGTACTTGTCATTGTCAAACCAATCAAAATTATCTCTATTTCTCTAATATATCTTCCATTCTATCAAATGAGACCAAAAAAACGAGAATATAACCATAAATACCATACGAAAATAGACTGCAAAGTCGCTGTTTTAAACCAAAAATACGGTCAGAGTTTTTTCCTCATTATGCACTGTGTGGTGCAGGATTTTTTTTATACTGTGCACACTGACCGCACAGACCCATTCTCTCACATCTAGGCCTACCAGCCTGTTTCTGCTTGATTTAAGGGCGCTAGAATTTAGGCGTACTAGTACGTCAAACACCCTGGTGCGTACGACGTACTAGTACGTCAAACACCCTGGTGCGTACGACGTACTAGTACGTCAAAAACCCTGAAAGGGTTAAGGCACATACAATATTAAGACACATACAATATTAAGACATACAGTGGACCCTTGACTAACAAAATTAATCCATTCTAGGAGCTAGTTCTCAACACGAAAAATTCGTAATTCAAAACCTTATTTCCCATAAGAAATAATATAAATACAATTAATCTGTTTCCACCCAAAAATTTTCACCAAAAAATCATTTTTTTAAAGAATAAATACTATAGTTTTACATACAGAAAACAATGAGAAATAAGTATAAAGCACTAATTATAATGGACAAATGAACAGTTAAATAAGTTTTACCTTTATTGAAGACTTTTGTTGGCATATGAGAGAGTTTGTTTGGAGAGAGGACAAAATAGTCCTTCAATATGACAATAATATCAACTCTATTAATAACATAGAAACATGATATAAACTCTAGAATGAATAAAACATATCATTACAAATCTGGAAGGACTGGTGGGGTGTGTGTTGGTGTTATTGTTGGTATAAGTACTGGTGGAGTGTGTTGGTGTTGTTGTTGGGTATATGGAGGAGATGGTGGGCAGAGGACGGCGCTCTTCTCAGTGTCCCTATAATCTCAAACAACATTGTAGAAGTTAAGTTTTGTGTCGTCATTTTCTGTCGATTAATCACTTAACTTACTTAAGTAAGTTTATTCAAGTATACACAAATCCAGTTATACATAGATTATCATACATAGCAGCATATGTGTAGAAAACCTAGGATACCTGGAGTTTACATGGAGAGAATTCCAGGGGTCAACGCCCCTGCGGCCTGGTCTGTGACCAGGCCTCATGTTGGACCAGAGCCTGATCAACCAGGCTGTTACTGCTGGCCGCATGCAGTCCAACGTACGAAACACAGCCTGGCTGGTCAGGTACCGACTTTAGGTGCCTGTCCAGTGCCTGCTTGAAGACAGCCAGGGGTTTGTTGGTAATCCCCCTGATGTATGCTGGGAGGCAGTTGAACAATCTTGGGCCCCTGACACTTATAGTGTTGTCCCTCAACGTGCTAGTGGCACCCCTGCTTTTCATTGGGGGAGGTTACATCGCCTGCCGAGTCTTTTGCTTTCGTAGGGAGTGACTCTCGTGTGCAAGTTTGGTACTAATCCCTCGAGAATTTTCCACGTGTATATAATAATGTATCTCTCCCGCCTGCGTTCTAGAGAGTATAGGTTTAGGAACTTCAAGGGTTCCCAGTAATTGAGGTGGTTTATCACAGTTATGCGTGCCGTGAAGGTTCTCTGCACATTTTCAAGGTCAGCAATTTCACCCGCCTTGAAAGGTGCAGTTAGTGTGCAGCAATAGTCCAGCCTAGATAGAATAAGTGATCTGTAAAGTGTCAACATGGGCTTGGCATCCCTGGTTTTGAAGGTTCTCATTATCCATCCTGTCATTTTTCTAGCAGATGCAATTGCTACGTGTTATGGTCCTTGAAGGTGAGATCCTCTGATATGATCACTCCCAAGTCTTTGACATTAGTTTTTCGCTCTATTGTGTGGTTGGAATTAGTTTTGTACTCCGATGAGATTTTAATTTCTTCACGTTTTCCATATCCGAGTAATTGAAATTTCTTATCATTGAACTTCATATTGTTTTCTGCAGCCCATTTAAAGATTTGGTTTATGTCTGGTTGGAGTCTTGCAGTGTCTTCAATGGTGGACACTGTCATACAGATTCGGGTGTCATCTGCAAAGGAAGACATGGCACTGTGGCTTATATCCCTGTCTATGTCCGATATGAGGATGAGGAACAGGATGGGAGTGAGTACTGTGCCTTGTAGAACAGAGCTTTTCACAGTAGCTGCCTCAGACTTTACTCTGTTGACTACTACTCTTTGTGTTCTACTTGTTAGGAAATTATAGATCCATCTACCAACTTTTCCTGTTATTCCTTTATCACACATTTTGTGTGCTATTACACCATGGTCACACTTGTCAAAGGCTTTTGCAAAGTCTGTGTATATAACATCTTCATTCTGTTTGTCTTCTAGAGCATCCAGGACCTTGTCGTAGTGGTCCAGTAGTTGGGACAGACAGGAGCGACCTGCTCTAAACCCATGCTGCCCTGGGTTGTGCAATTGATGGGTATCAAGATGGGTGGTGATCTTGCTTCTTAGAACCCTTTCAAAGATTTTTATGATATGGGACGTTAGCGCTATTGGTCTGTAGTTCTTTGCTATTGCTTTACTGCCCCCTTTGTGGAGTGGGGCTATGTCTGTTGTTTTTAGTAACTGCGGGATGACCCCAGTGTCCATGCTCCCTCTCCATAGGATGTTAAAAGCACATGATAGGGGCTTCTTGCAGTTCTTGATGAACACCGGAGTTCCATGAGTCTGGGCCTGGAGCGGAGTGCATGGGCATGTCATTTATTGCCTTTTTGAAGTCATTTGGCGTCGGGGTGATGCCAGATAGGCATGCGTCTGTCAAGTTCTGTGGCACTCTCATAAAAAATTCATTTAGGTCTTCGATTTTCAGTCTGGTTAGCGGCTTGCTAAAAACTGAGTCATACTGGGACTTAAGTAACTCAACTCATTTCCTTGCTGTCATCTGTGTAGGACACATCTCGTTTAAGTAGGGGCCCAATACTGGATGTTGTTCTCGACTTTGATTTTGCATAAGAAAAGAAATACTTTGGGTTTCTTTCAATTTCATTTATGGCTTTTAGTTCTTCCCGCATTTGATTCCTGTAAGATTCCTTTAGTTTTAATTCGATGTTTGCTATTTCTCGGACTAATGTCTCCCTTCGTATTTCAGATATATTGGCCTCTTGTAACCGCTCCGTTATTCTTTGCCTTCGCCTGTATAGGGAGCGCCTCTCTCTTTCTAGTTTGCATCTTCTCCTCCTTTTCCTTAAGGGAATTTGCCTTGAGCAAACCTTAAATGCCACAGAGTTAATTTGTTCTAGACATAGGCTAGGATCCGTGATGCTTAGGCTGTCTTCCCAGTTTATATCATTTAGGACTTGGTTTACTTGGTCCCACCTTATGTTTTTGTTATTGAAGTTGAATTTGGCGAAGGCTCCCTCGCGGCTGATCACATTTTGTTGATCTGGAGCTCCCCGCATGCATGTTTGGACCTCTATTATGTTGTGATCTGAGTATATTGTTTTTGAGATGATGACATTTCGTATCAGATCATCATTGTTGATGAAGATGAGGTCCAGCGTATTCTCTAATCTTGTGGGCTCTACTATTTGCTGGTTTAAGGTGAATTTGGTGCAGAGATTTAAAAGTTCATGTGTGTGCGAGTTTTCATCTGAGCTGCCTCCTGGTGTTATCTCTGCTACCACATTGTTTGCAATGTTCCTCCATTTTAAGTGCCTTAGGTTGAAATCCCCCAGTAGCAAGATGTTGGGGGCAGGAGCTGGAAGATTTTCCAGACAGTGGTCAATTTTCAGAAGCTGTTCCTGGAATTGTTGGGACGTTGCATCTGGGGGCTTGTAAACAACCACGGTGACCAGGTTTTGATTCTCGATCTTTATTGCTAATACTTCAACTACATGTACATCATTTGAGGCATTTAGTAGTTCTAAACATATAAGTGACTCTGTGATAACCCAAAAAAAGTCGACAGAGTGACTTATTTCCATTGCTAAACTTTATCACTGGCTGGTGCTATAGCCTTTTTCAACTTGTGAAGCTTCTTTGGACCCATGGTGACTTATTTCACAGTGACAATCACTTAACCAACAATAAACACAACAAAAGTATTGTGAATGTTTGAAAGAGCGCGCTGGGTAATGTTCTCTCAAGTGTAAACAATGCTTGACTGGCGTCCTGTCCGCCTCACAGCGCTTGCGCGGGGCAGGCGGACAGGTCTGGTGCGGTTCGCTACACGAGTAAATTTTTGCTACACGAAAACGAAAAAAGCTTTCGTTACACGATTTTTTCGTTATATGGTACTTTCGTTAGTCGGGGTTCCACTGTATACAGTAAACATATACAATATTAAGACACATATAATATTAAGACATACATTATTAAAACACGTACAATATTAACCCTTTCGGGGTCGGTGCCGTACTAGTACGTTTTACGAGCAGGGGTCGGTGCCGTACTAGTACGCGTAAATTCTAGCGACCTCAACTTAAGCGGGAAACAGCTGGTAGGCCTACATATGAAAGAATGGGTCTGTGTGGTCTGTGCACAGTATAAAAAAAATCCTGCCGCACACACTGCATAATGAGAAAAAAAAACTCCGACCGTTTTTTTTGTTAAAATAGCGACTTTGCAGTCTATTTTCGTATGGTATTTATTTATGTATTCTCGTTTTCTTGGTCTCATTTGATAGAATGGAAGATATATTACAGAAATAGAGATGATTTTGATTGGTTTGACAATGACAAGTACCTTGAAATTGAGCTCAAAGTAGCGAAAATGTTCGATTTTAGCCGATGTTCAAGAGTAAATAGATCACACCATGTGTCCAATTCACATCAACTGGCGAGTCTAATATTCATGCACAAGTGCTTGATATTATTTATACCATTTTTACAATGATGCAGTTGTATACATAACAGTAACCTTCTATTTTTGAGAATAAATTCAAAATGGAAAGCAAAAGTAATGTAAGAGGGTCTGAGACGTGACTAATGAACAGAGAAGATGTTATTTAGTGCCAGGAATGTCTGCCTTGTTTATTCTGGACCCTATTTTGAAATTGGCATCGTTTGAAATTTGTGTGAAATTGGCCAAATTGACATTTTCTGACCACTATTTTCATTCAAATTTCATACTTTTGGTGTCGTTATGATTGGAAAAAGATTCTCTATAATTTCGGGGTTCCACTGTATACAGTAAACATATACAATATTAAGACATATAATATTAAGACATACATTATTAAAACACGTACAATATTACAATATTTTGAAATTGGCATCGTTTGAAATTTGTGTAAATTGGCCAAATTGCCTTTTTGACCACTATTTTGGTAGTTGATATTGGTACTCAATCGATAGAAGAAATGGAGTTCTAGCAAATAGCTATGATTTTAGTGGATTGGAACATGGGGAATTGGCCAAAAATAGGGCTCAAAGTGGGCGAAATCGCGATGCTTAAACATCTTTGAGACCGATAACTTCGCGAGAGCATAATTCCGCAAATTTTCATTCAAATTTCATACTTTTGGTGTCGTTATGATTGGAAAAAGATTCTCTATCATTTCGGGGTTCCACTGTATACAGTAAACATATAGTACAATATTAAGACACATATAATATTAAGACATACATTATTAAAACACGTACAATATTAACCCTTTCGGGGTCGGTGCCGTACTAGTACGTTTTACGAGCAGGGGTCGGTGCCGTACTAGTACGCGTAAATTCTAGCGACCTCAACTTAAGCGGGAAACAGCTGGTAGGCCTACATATGAAAGAATGGGTCTGTGTGGTCTGTGCACAGTATAAAAAAATCCTGCAGCACACTGCATAATGAGAAAAAAAAACTCTGACCGTTTTTTTCGTTTAAAATAGCGACTTTGCAGTCTATTTTCGTATGGTATTTATTTATGTATTCTCGTTTTCTTGGTCTCATTTGATAGAAGGGAAGATATATTACAGAAATAGAGATGATTTTGATTGGTTTGACAATGACAAGTACCTTGAAATTGAGCTCAAAGTAGCGAAAATGTTCGATTTTAGCCGATGTTCAAGAGTAAACAAATCACACCATGTGTCCAATTCACATCAACTGGCGAGTCTAATATTCATGCACAAGTGCGCTGATATTATTTATACCATTTTTACAATGATGCAGTTGTATACATAACAGTAACCCTTCTATTTTTTGAGAATAAAAATTCAAAATGGAAAGCAAAAGTAATGTAAGAGGGGTCTGGAGACGTGACTAATGAACAGAGAAGATGTTATTTTAGTGCCAGGAATGTCTGCCTTGTTTATTCTGGACCCTATTTTGAAATTGGCATCGTTTGAAATTTGTGTGAAATTGGCCAAATTGCCATTTTCTGACCACTATTTTCATTCAAATTTCATACTTTTGGTGTCGTTATGATTGGAAAAAGATTCTCTATAATTTCGGGGTTCCACTGTATACAGTAAACATATACAATATTAAGACACATATAATATTAAGACATACATTATTAAAACACGTACAATATTACAATATTTTGAAATTGGCATCGTTTGAAATTTGTGTGAAATTGGCCAAATTGCCATTTTCTGACCACTATTTTGGGTAGTTGATATTGGTACTCAATCGATAGAAGAAATGGAGTTCTAGCGAAATAGCTATGATTTTAGTGGATTGGAACATGGGGAATTGGCCAAAAATAGGGCTCAAAGTGGGCGAAATCGCCGATGCTTAAACATCTTTGAGACCGATAACTTCGCGAGAGCATAATTCCGCAAATTTTCATTCAAATTTCATACTTTTGGTGTCGTTATGATTGGAAAAAGATTCTCTATCATTTCATAAGAATTTTTTTTTTTTTTTCCAAAATATTTTCGACCCTGAGAACATGTTTTCGAGAAGGCCTGTTGACCCCCAAAGGGTTAAGACATACAATATTAACCCTTTGATTGTTTCGGTCGTATATATATGTCTTACGAGCCACTGTTTTGGACTTATCTATACGCCTAAATTCTACCGGCCTCAAATCAAGCAGGAGAAAGCTGGTAGGCCTACATGTGAGAGAATGGGTCTGTGTGGTCAGTGTGCGCAGTATAAAAAAAATCGGGCAGCCAGTGGGGCATTGTGGGAACGCCATTTCAGTAGTCCTTGTTCAGCATGCCCAGCGGTAAGAATTATCTGACTCCTTGGTGCATCTGGGACTGTTCTCTTCCTCAATGATAGCTCTAACACAGATAGAAGTGTCTCTGAAGATAAATTTCATGGTTTTGAGGAGTTTGTGACCGAAAGCAATGCCCAGGATACCAGAAGGAAGGAAGGAAGAAAGAAAGTAATGAAGGAAGGAAGATATGAGAGGAAGGAAGGAATGAAAGAAGAGATGAAAGGAAGGAAGGAAGGAAAGAAGAGATGAGAGGAAGGAAGGAAAGAAGAAGGAAGGAGGAAAGGAAGAAGGAAGGAATTAAGAAAGAAAGAAAGAAAGAGAGAAAGGAAGGAAGGAAGGAACAAAAGAAGTAAGAAAGAAAGGAAGAAATAAAGGAAGGAATGAAGGAAGAAAGGAAGGCAGGAAGGAAGAGATGAGAGGAAGGAAGGAAATATGTAAGAAAGGAAGACATAAAGAAAGGAAGGTAGGTATGGAGGAAAGGAAGGAGGTTGTGGGGGAGAAGACATGGGTCCCCTTTTGTGTTGACAGGTTGACAGCAGTGAGGGTGGTGAGTAATGGTATAATATGTCATTTTGACAGCTGCCTTACCCTGACTCAGCAAATTTAGATGTACACACACACACAGCTTGGAGCTTTGAAGTGCTAATTGCAGTTGATGGAAAGTGTCCAGTCATTATATATGTGTATATATATTATAGGTAAGAAAGCCTAGGGAACAAATGGATTTATCAGTTAAAAACAGAGTAGGGAGTTAGTAGATGGGAAGCTGGAGGTATTGGGTAGATGGCGGGAATATTTTGAGGAACTTTTAAATGTCGATGAAAAAAGGGAGGCGGTAATTTCATGTACTGGCCAGGGAGGTACAACATCGTTTAGGAGTGAAGAAGAGCAGGATGTGAGTGTGGGGGAGGTGCGTGAGGCATTACGTAGAATGAAAGGGGGTAAAGCAGCTGGAACTGACGGGATCATGACAGAAATGTTAAAAGCAGGGGAGGATATAGTGCTGGAGTGGTTGGTATTTTTGTTTAATAAATGTATGAAAGAGGGGAAGGTACCTAGGGATTGGCAGAGAGCATGTATAGTTCCTTTATATAAAGGGAAGGGGGATAAAAGAGAGTGTAAAAATTATAGGGGAATAAGTTTACTGAGTATACCAGGTAAAGTGTATGGCAGGGTTATTATTGAAAGAATTAGAGGTAAGACAGAGAGTAGGATTGCAGATGAGCAAGGAGGCTTTAGAGTGGGTAGGGGGTGTGTAGATCAAGTGTTTACAGTGAAGCATATATGTGAACAGTATTTAGATAAAGGTAGAGAAGTTTTTATTGCATTTATGGATTTAGAAAAGGCATATGATAGAGTGGATAGGGGAGCAATGTGGCAAATGTTGAGAGTGTATGGAATAGGTAGTAAGTTACTGAAGGCTGTAAAGAGTTTTTATGAGGATAGTGAGGCTCAGGTTAGGGTGTGTAGGAGAGAGGGAGATTACTTCCCGGTAAAAGTAGGTTTTAGACAGGGATGTGTAATGTCACCATGGTGATTAATATATTTATAGATGGGGTTGTAAAAGAAGTAAATGCTAGGGTGTTGGGGAGAGGGGTAGGATTAAATTATGGAGAATTAAATGCAAAATGGGAGTTGACACAGTTACTTTTTGCTGATGATACTGTGCTTATGGGAGATTCTAAAGAAAAGTTGCAAAGGTTAGTGGACGATTTTGGGAGAGTGTGTAAAGGTAGAAAGTTAAAAGTGAACATAGATAAGAGTAAGGTGATGAGGGTATCAAACGATTTAAATAAAGAAAAATTGGATATCACATTGGAGAGAGGGATTATGGAAGAAGTAAATGTTTTCAGATATTTGGGAGTTGATGTGTCAGCGGATGGGTTTATGAAGGATGAGGTTAACCATAGAATTGATGAAGGAAAAAGGTGAGTGGTGCATTGAGGTATCTGTGGAGACAAAAACGTTATCCATGGAGGCAAAGAAGGAATGTACGAAAGTATAGTGGTACCAACACTCTTATATGGGTGTGAAGCATGGGTTGCAAATGCTGCAGCGAGGAGGAGGCTGGAGGCAGGGGAGATGTCCTGTCTAAGGGCAATGTGTGGTGTAAATATTATGCAGAAAATTCGGAATGTGGAAATTAGGAGAAGGTGTGGAGTTGCTAAAAGTATTTGTCAGAGGGCTGAAGAGGGGTTGTTGAGGTGGTTTGGTCATTTAGAGAGAATGGATCAAAGTAGAATGACTTGGAGAGCGTATAAATCTGTAGGGAAGGAAGGCGGGGTAGGGTCGTCCCTAGAAAAGGTTGGAGGGAAGGGGTAAAGGAGGTTTTGTGGGCGAGGGCTTGGACTTCCAGCAAGCATGTGTGAGCGTGTTAGATAGGAGTGAATGGAGACGAATGGTTTTGGGACATGACGATCTGTTGGAGTGTGAGCAGGGTAACATTTTGTGAAGGGATTCAGGGAAACCAGTTAATTGATTTAGTTGGACTTGAGTCCTGGAAATGGGAAGTACAATGCCTGCACTTTAAAGGAGGGGTCTGAGATAGTGACAGCTGGGAGGGACTATTCTCAGCTGTCGTATCTGAGCTCCTCTGCAAAGACAGTGATTATGTATGAGTGTGGTGAAAGTGTTGAATGATGATGAAAGTATTTTCTTTTGGGGATTTTCTTCTTTTGGGTCACCCTGCCTCGGTGGGAGACGGCCGACTTGTTGAAAAAAAAAAAAATATTATAGAACAATACAGTGGTACCCCGTGTTACGATGCTATCATCTTACGTTATTTTCGATAACCGATATTTATAACGTAAAAAATTTGATTGTGATTTACGATGTTTGCTTCGTGTAACGACATTCGTACCGGACGTGTCCGTTTGGCACCCAGCTGAGCGCGCACTCCAGGAGCGCCAGTGTGCTATTGTTTACAAGTGAGAGCGACCACCCACCCACACCCACGCATTCATACCAGTATATTGTCATTATTCCACTGTTTTTAGTGCTTGCAACTGCTAAATAAGCCACCATGGGCCCCAAGAAAGCTCCTAGTGCCAAGCCTGTGGTAAAGAATGTGCAGGAGGAAGCATTCATGCAGGAGGCATTGGAGTGTCAGCATGTTGCAGGATGAGGAAGTGTAGAGAGCAGATGCAGGAGTGTAGCAGGCATGCAGGGAGTGTACAGGCATGCAGGAGTGACAGGCATGCGGGGAGTGTAGCAAAGATGCAGGAGTGTAGCAGGATGCAGGGAGTGTAGCAGGATGCAGGAGGTAGCAGGATGCAGGGAGTGTAGCAGGCATGCAGGGAGTGTAGCAGGCATGCAGGAGTGTAGCAGGCATGCAGGAGTGTAGCAAAGATGCAGGGAGTGTAGCAGGGATGCAGGGAGTGTAGCAGGGATGCAGGGAGTGTAGCAAGGATGCAGGGAGTGTAGCAGGATGCAGGAGTGTAGCAAGGATGCAGGGAGTGTAGCAAGGATGCAGGAGTGTAGCAAGGATGCAGGGAGTGTAGCAGGATGCAGGAGTGTAGTAGGCATGAGGAGATTTAGCATTCATGCAGGGAGTGTAGCATTCAAAGAAAAGGCCAGTAACCCCAGAAAAGAACTTGGTACCTGCAGTGTTAATGGAAGGATTCCCCTTCCAAACACAGCATACTACTCCACCTTCTTCCTCCTCCCGTCCTCCACACATCAACAACTCTTCAATAAATGTAAGTGACATGTTATTGTACAATATTTACATGTGTATTTAGGTATTATTCATTAAATTCTGTATTATTTAATGCCAAAAAGTTCTAAAAAATATTTTATTTAACTACTTTTGGAAGTCTTGGACGGATTAAATTTATTTCCATTATTTCTTATGGGGAAAATTGATTCGAGTAACGATTGTTTCGCCTTAAAATATGCCCTCTCTGACGGATTAATATCGTAAGTCAGGGTACCACTGTACATAGTAATAAACAATTTTGTTTATTGTTGTTGGTGTAAACAAGTTTTGTAAACAATATAATGATACTAATGTTTGTGCAATTATTGTGTTGCATCAACGAGTGTATATATATACATTGCACCTTACTTTGGTCTCACAGGCCACATAAGTTACGTAAAAAAATAAAATAGTGAGAAAAACAAGAAACCTACGAAAGGAAGTAAACCAAAGTTTACCAGGTGAGCAGCATTTGCCGCTGTTGCCATACGCGGCTCATTTTTTGCCAACTTTACCGCTCTACATCTCGGTAAGTACTGATCGCAAAATTTTTTTGGGGGGATTTAAACAATCAGAAAAATAATCTTAACATTTTGATAAGAAAAAAAAAAAAAATTCGAATATTTTGCAACAACAGGAGAGCACTCAGGATTGGGGCTTGCGACAGTCAAAGGGTTAAGGATAACAAAAAATTAGATAATGGAAGATTGGATATCAGATTGGAGGGAAGAGTATGGAGGAGGTGAATGTATTCAGATATTTGGGAGTTGATGTGTCAGCAGATGGGTCTATGAAGGATGAGGTGAATCATAGAATTGATGAGGGACAAAGGTGAGTGGTGCACTTTGGAGTCTCTGGAGACATAGAACTTTGTCCATGGAAGTAAAGAGGGGAATGTATGAGAGTATAGTTATACCAACACTCTTGTATGGTTATTACAGTACTCACTAGTTTCCACTAAACACATTACCTACACACAGGTAGAGTGCATTTATTTCATGGGCCTGTTACTAGTGTTTGTAATAAGGGACTGTTCGGGGTAACAATAAACTCTAATAGTTCCAATATTTAATATACTTCTATTAGTATAAAAACCATTCATATAATTTGTATAAAAACGTAATCTTTATCTTTGGTATACATATCACATTTTATTTATACCATGTCATATTAAAAGGTAATAAAATATCACAAGTAAAAGTAATCATAAAACTCGGTGCCTAGTGTCATAGTCGCTGCCATCTTCCTGTGTCATACATGACACTACCAACCCTATTGCCATGACACGCCTTCTCTCAGTATCACACGACACCCTCTGTGTCACACGACATCCCTCTGTGTCACACGACACGCCTTTCGTACCGTGTCACACGACACCCTTTCCTCTGTGTCATGAACTCAGTCTCTAAAAAACCTTAGCACCGTGATATTTGACACACAAACACCAAATTACACAACTCTTTCAACTTGTGTCGTGTCACCAGACAAGTCACCGGGTTCACACCCTGAACACTGAACGTGTCAGTCACCTGACACACCAATACTTGGTCACAATCACCTGACACAAAGCACTCCGGGCACACAACTCCAGTTACAACAATTCCGGGTACAACACTGAATACTTGTGTCTGTGTTATATTACACAACACCCTGACTTAGACATCTCTTCTTGTGTCATACAATACCTTTACCACTGCCTCAGTGTCACACTCACACTACGTAGCATATCCGATGACCATACTGACCAACATACCAAAGCCAAGCCAGCAGGGAACTGAAGTCGATGTAAGCCAGCAAAGTCCAGTCGTTGTATCCGTGGTCTGGTCAACACTCTCAAGACCAGTAGATAAGCCATGAGGCAATTTGGTAAATACACTCAAAGCCAGTTATGCCGAGAGATAGTCTGGTGAATTTAAAGGCCAGGAGATGTAGTCTAAGGCCTTGTCACCAGCACGACGAGTCAGGAGTACTCTGCGAGAGTCTACACTCTCAAGCAGGTCTTGTCACCAAGTATCTACTCTCCAGTAAGGTGTATCTTGGAGAGTCTGGCGAACACTCTTCAGTAGGTGTACTCTGGGAGAGTCTGGCAAACACTCTCCAGTAGGTGTGGTGTACTCTGGGAGAGTTTGGCGAACACTGTCAGTCAAGCTGGCTCAGCAGTCCAACATTGGGTCTGATGACGTACCCAGTGGTACTGCCGGCCGGCAGTTAACTACCTAACCATCATATTAGGTAGGAGGCCGCAACAATGGGTGTGAGACATGGGTTGTGAATGTTGCAACAAGAAGAAGGCTGGAGGCAGTGGAGATGTCATGTCTGAGGGCAATGTGTGGTGTGAATATAATGCAGAGAATCCGTAGTTTGGAGATTAGGAGGAGGTGTGGGATTATCAAAACTATTATCCAGAGGGCTAAGGAGGGGTTATTGAGATGGTTTGGACATGTAGAGAGGATGGATCAAAATAGAATGACTTTGAGGGTGTATAAATCTGTAGTGGAGGGAAGGCGGGGTAGGGGTTGGCCTAGAAAATGTTGGAGGGAGGGATAAGGAGGTTTTGTGTGCAAGGGGCTTGGACTTTCAGCAAGCGTGTGTGAGCGTGTTAGATAGGAGCGAATGGAGACAAATGGTGTTTAGGACTTGACGTGCTGTTGGAGTGTGAGCAAGGTAAAATTTATGAAGGGATTCAGGGAAACCGGCAGACCGGACTTTATTCCTAGAGATGGGAAGTACAGTGTCTGCACTCTCAAGGAGGGGTGTTAATGTTGCAGTTTTATAACTGTAATGTAAGCATGCCTATGGCAAGACAGTGATGGAGTGAATGATGCTGAAAGTTTTTCTTTGTCGGGCCACCCTGCCTTGGTGAGAGGCAGCCGATGTGTTAATAAAAAAAATTACAATATTAAGACACATACAATATTAAGACATATACAATAAACATATACAATATTAAGATGATTGAACTTGAAGAATTGTACTTCATAACAGGTGGGAGAGATGTTCATCCTCTTACAACATTCATTGAAGTAATGATAATAATAATAATGATGATTATGCCGATTGATTTTTTATTTTTTATATTAACACATCAGCTGTATCCCATCAAGGGAGGGTGACCAGAAAAAGAAAAAACTTTCATCATCTTTCACTCCGTCACTGTCTTGCTACCCTACTGAACTATTTACTGTTTTTAATTAGTTCAATAAATGTCCTACGAAAGTGCGAGTCTTCCTCACCTGTCGTAAAGTACGTATAAACATACACGGTGTATGAATGTATTTGCTAAAACAAGATTTTTTCTCTTTATATGAAATAATTACATTTATCATAACGGCAAGTCAGATTTCATTACTAATTATAGTAATTGATTGATAAGTTCCAGTATTGTAAGTGAGGAAGAGTGTAAGTTGGGGTGTGTTGCAGTATTGTAAGTGAGGAAGAGGTGCTTTCCCGAGGTGGGAAAAAAGGGTGGGGTTTAAAAGCGTAATGAGGGGTTTGGGGGGTTTTGAAATTTTAAGGAGGAAGAGTGTTGGGGTGGTTGCATTTTTTTTTTCACCGGGAGGAAGAAGCAGTGGCTTTTAAAAAGTGGGGGTGCGTTCACCCTTGGTGGTTGGGAAAAAGTGTCCAGATTTTGTGTTGAGGAAGGGGAGGTTGGGGGTGAAAGTTTTCCAGCTTTTAAAGGAGAAGAGTGTAAGTGAAGTGTCCAATTGTAAGGAGAAAGTAAGTGGGGGTTGTAGTGTTAAAAGGGGGGAAGAGGGGTTGGGGTGTTGGTTCCGCTAAAGGGAGGGGGTAAGTGGGGTTTTGGGGTTTCCAGATTAAGGAGGAGAGGGGGGGGGTGGGGTGTTACATTTTGGGGTTGAGGTTTGTGTCAGGTTCCAGCATTAAAATGATAGATGGTTGGGGGGGTTTTTAGGGGGGAACACTGTATGAAGTAGAAAGTTGGGGTGTGTTGAGGTCCAGCATTTTGGGGGGAGATGCTTTGAGGTGCGTTGCAGTGTCCCACATGAAAGGAAAAGGGGGGGGTTTGAGGGGGGGGTTTTTAGTGTTCCAGATTGTAAGGAGGAGAGTGTGTTGGGTGTGTTGTATGTCCCAGATTGAAGGGGAAAAAGTTGTGTTGGGGTGGGTTTGGGGGTTTTTGAGTTTTTTATGGGAGGGGGAGATTAAATTAGGGGGGGGTGTTGAGGTCCAGCTTTTAATGAGGAGATGTTTTGGGGGTGTGGTTGTGGGCCCAGCATTATATGAGGAGATTGGTTGGGTTTTTTAGGCCCAGCATTTAAGGGGGGAAAGAATTTGGAAAGGCCAAAAATATTGGGTAGGGGCAAGGGGGGTTTTTAAAGTGTTTGAGTTTGTAAGGGAGGAAGTGTGTTGGGGGTTTTGGTTAAAACCCAGTTTATTGAGGAGATGGTTGGGTTTTTGGATGTTCAATTTATGAGGAGATGGGCTGGGGTTTTTGTGTGTGAGCATTTGTAAGGTTGGGGTGTAAAGGTCCAATAGGAGGAGATGTTTTGAGGTTTTTATTTAATATGGGGGGATGTGTTGGGTCAGGTCCAGCATTTAAAAGAGTGTTTGGGTGTGTTTGGGGTTTTCCCAGATTATAAGTGAAAGAGGGTGGGATGTAAGTGTCCAATTTTGGGGAAAAGATTAAGTGGGGTGTTTGTAGTTTTCAGATTTTGGGGGGGAAGAGGTGGGGTGTTTGTAGGTTGAGCTTTTAATGAGGAGAGGTTTGGGGGTGGTTTCCCAGATTTATGAGGAGATTGTTGGGGGTAAGAGTGTCCAGAAATTTATGAGGAAGATGGTTGGTGTTGAGTTTTCGTTATAATGAGGAGAGGGGTTGGGGTGTGTAGTTTTCCAAAATGGGGGAAAGGGGTTTTGGGGGGGTTTTGTAGGTTCAGACAAATGAGGAGAGGAAAACAGGGGTTTAGTTTTCAGTTTTGGGAAAGGTGAGGTGTGTGTAGTGCCAGCTTTTAAGAAAAGAGTGTGTTGGGGGTTTTCAGGAGTTTATAAAAAGAAGGTGGGTGCCAATTTGAGGGGGTTGGGGTGTCAGGTTCACTTTATAAGAGGGGGGGGTGTTTGAGTGTCACATTAAAATGATAGAAGGGAAAGGGGGTTTTTGGGGGGATTTTTTGGGTTTTTTCCCAGCATTAAGGGGGGGAAGTGTGGGTTTGGGGGCCCAATTATATGGGGAGAGGTTGTTTTTGAAAAGAAAAAGGGGAAATTTCTTTTAAGTAAAAGGGAGGGGGGTGTGTTGCATTTTCCAGCAATTGAGGAGAGGTTGGGGTTGTTGTGTTCCAGAAAGAGGAGAGTAAGTTGGTAGTGCCGCATTAAAAGAGGTAGAGGTTAGGTTAAAAGGTTAGCATTAAAAGGAGGAAGAGGGTTGGGGGTGTTGTATTTTCCCAGATTATATGAGGAGATTAAGTTGGGGTGTTTTTGTAGTTTGCTTTAATGAAAAAGGTTTAAGGGGGTTTTTGGAGTGTTCAGATTAAAATGAGGAGATGTTTGGGGGTAAAAGGTCCAGCATTATATGAGGAAGAGGGGGGGGGTGCGGTCCAGCATTAAAAGGGGAAGATGTTGGGGTAAATGTTCCGCATTAATGAGGAAGAGGTTTGTGTGTTGTAGGTCCAATTAAAGTGAGAGTGGTGGGGTTTTTGGAGTTTTCCGCATTAAAATGAGGTAGTTTGTGAACCCAGATTAAAAGGAGGTAATTTGGGGTTTTGTAGTGTAGTTTTAATGAGGAAGAGGTTTGGGGTGTGTTGAGCCCAGTTTAAAGGAAAAGATGTTTTTGGGGGTGTGTTGTATTTTACTTTAAGTGAGGAAAGGTTAGTGTTTTGTAGTGTTTAAAAAGGGGAGGGAAGATTTAAGTTGGGGGGGGTTGTTGTTCCTATTATAGAGGAAGGGGTTGTTGGGGTGTGTTGTATGTTAGAATATGAGGAGAGGGTTTTTGGGGGCGTATAAATTTTGGGGATAAAAAAATTTTTTGGGGGTGTTTGTAACTTTATATGGGGGAAGATGTGGGTGCAGGTTTTTACAAAGGAAGGGGTTGGTAAAAAAGGTCAGGGGGAAGAGGTTGGGTTGTAGGCCAGATTATATGAGGGATGTTGGGTTTTTAGTTTTCCAGCTTTTAAAAGGGGAAGAGTGGTTGGGGTGTCAGGGAGCTTTTAAAGGGAAGGTGTGGGTAAGTGTCACATTATAAGGAGAAGTGGGGTGTATGCCAAATTTATAGAGGAAGAGTGGGGGTTAGTCATGTTCCAGCATTATAAGGAAGATGGTTGGGGGGGGTTTGTAGTAAATTTTGTAGATTGTTGGGGTGAAAGGGAAAGGGTGTGTTGTGTGTTGTAGTGCCAGATTTATGAGGAGAGTGTTAAGTTGGGGGTGTGTTGTAGTGTTGTTTTATGGAGGAAGAGTTTTGGGGGGTGTGTTGTAGTGTTAGTATTATATGAGGAGAGGTGTTGGGGTGTTGTATTTCCCAGCATTTAGAGAAAGAGGTTTTGGGTGGTTGATTTTAGCATTGAAGGGGAGAGGGTGTGTAGTTTTGATTGTAAGTGAAGGAAGGGGGGTATGTTTTTAGTGTTTAATTGAAAGGAGGAAGATGTGTTGAGGTTTTTATTTTCAGATTAAAATGGGGAAAGAGTGTGTTTGTGTTTGGCATTTAAAATGGGGAGAGTGAAAGGGGGTTTTTTTTAGTGTTCCATTTTAAGGAGGAGAGTGGGGGGGGTGGTTGTGGGTTTGAGTATTATAAGTGAGGAGATGGTTTTGAAATTTGGGAGGAGAGGAAAGTGGGGTTTTGCAGGCCAATTTAAGTGAGGAAGAGTGTAAGTTGAGGTGTGTTGTAGTGTTCCAGTATTATAAGTGAGGAAGAGTGTAAGTTGAGGTGTGTTGTAGTGTTCCAGTATTATAAGTGAGGAAGAGTGTAAGTTGAGGTGTGTTGTAGTGTTCCAGTATTATAAGTGAGGTAGAGTGTAAGTTGGGGTGTGTTGTAGTGTTCCAGTATTATAAGTGAGGTAGAGTGTAAGTTGGGGTGTGTTGTAGTGTTGCAGTATTGTAAGTGAGGAAGAGTGTAAGTTGGGGTGTGTTGTAGTGTTCCAGTATTGTAAGTGAAGAAGAGTGTAAGTTGGGGTGTGTTGTAGTGTTCCAGTATTGTAAGTGAAGAAGAGTGTAAGTTGAGGTGTGTTGTAGTGTTCCAGTATTATAAGTGAGGAAGTAAGTCATGAACATATCGTTCAGTGTTCCAGTATTATAAGTGGGAAAGTAAGTCATGAACATATCGTACAGTGTTCCAGTATTATAAGTGAGGAAGTAAGTCATGAACATATCGTACAGTGTTCCTCCAGATTCGCTGGCGATGCAATCTTAAAAGTCCAGGGTAATCCTCAAACTGAGAAAGCCATTAAACGATATTTGTATACTGCATGTGTCTACCTGGAATCTACCTGGAGGGTATTCCGGGGATCAACGCCCCCATGGCCCGGTCCATGATCAAGCCTCTTGGTGGATCAGGACCTGATCAACGAGGCTGTTACTGCTGGCCGCACGTAGTCCAATATATGAACCACAGCCCGGCTGATCCGGCACTGACTTTAGGTATCTGTCCAGCTCCCTCTTGAAGACAACCAGGGGTCTATTGGTAATTCCCATTATGGCTGGTGGGAGGCTGTTGAACAGTCTTGGACCCCTGACACTTATTATGTTTTAGTGTACTAATGCTGCCCCTACTTTTCACTGGGGGTATGTTGCATCGCCTGCCAAGTCTTTTGCTTTTGTTGGGAGTGATTTCTGTGTGCAGATTAGGTACTAGCCCCTCTAGGATCTTCCAGGTGTAGATTATGATGTATCTCTCTCGCCTGCGCTCAAGTGAGTACAAGTCAAGTGCTTCCAGGCGTTCCCAGTAGTTAAGGTTTTTGATGGAATTTGTATGGGCATTAAAGGTTCTCTGTACATTCTCTAGATCAGCAATTTCACCTGCCTTGAATGGGGATGTTAATGTACAGCAGTATTCCAGCCTAGAGAGAACAAGTGATTTAAAAAGGATCATCATTGGCTTGGCATCTCTTGTCTTGAATGTTCTCATTATCCATCCTTTCAGTATACAGTACACTACTGTATAAACATTTAAAAATATACCAGAAATGTTATAAATGGTGCAAAGGTGACTTTAAAACAATATCAAAGATGGTTGACACAAATCCACTGCCATTATAGTATGCTCCTCACTTAGCGACAAATTCGTTTACCAACGCGGTATTAGGAGGAGAGGCTGTATTATATCATTATTATACACAATACACAATATGTTCGTAAGGTGAAGACTTCTTCTATTATGAATATTATGAATAATTCAGGAGGTACCCAATGTGCTTGTAAATAAAGGACTTATTGTATCATTGGCCCCGCTCGTGCATTTAAAGGTCTACAGCTGCCGAGCTACAAATGTCCGCGAAACGTAGCCATCCTTTAAAGAACAACAAGCGACAATACCGTGACTGGAACGATACACAAATAACCCACACATAGGAGAGAGGAGCTCACGATGATGTTTTGGTCCAACTTGGACCATTTACAAAGTCACACTGACTTAGAAAAGGATCATTTACACATCACATGATCTTGTAAATGGTCCATTTACATGTCACACAAGCTTGTAAATGGACCATTTACAATTTGTGTACAGTGGACCCCTGGATTACGTACTGCTCCAAACTCGAACAATTATGTAAGTGTATTTTTGTAAGTGCTTTTGTAAGTGTATTTTTGGGGGTCTAAAAGGACTAATCTAATTTACATTATTCCTCATGGGAACAAATTTGTTCAGTAACGGCACTTGAACAGTATTCTGGAACGAAATAATGACGTAATCCGGGGGTCCAATGTATAGCCATTCTTTGTGCATTATTTCCTCCACAAACAATTCATTTGTAAGTTAAAAAATAAGGAATGCCATTTATTTGTACATGAGAGACTGTTTGTATGTTAGGGACATTGAAATAGGGTCATAAAGCCAAGACATTTGGTGAAAATACTTTGGACCTGAATTTGAGGAGGACCTGCCTAGCATGGGCCAGTAGGCCTTCTGCAGTGCTCTTCCATTCTTATGTTTTTTTTTGTGTATCTTAGGGGACATCTTGTACTATTTGTTAGGGACCTTTTGTATATGTTGGGGACCTTTGTATATGTTAGGGACCTCTTGTATATGTTAGGGACCTCTTGTATATGTTAGGGACCTCTTGTTTATGTTAGGGACCTCTTGTACATGTTAGGGACCTCTTGTATATGTTAGGGACCTCTTGTATATGTTAGGGACCTCTTTTATATGTTAGGGACCTCTTGTATAATGATAAGTAATTTATAAAGAAATTTATTTTTGACATTTATCTTTGGGACACTTTTATGTTTAAGTCCTTTCTCATGTTTTCCAACTTGCAGAAATGTTGCAAAAACAAAACGTCAAGAAGCGACAGAGGCAGCTGCTACTGTTGCAAAAAAGAAACGTCAAGGAACGACAGAGGCAGCTGCTACTGTTGCAAAAAAGAAACGTCAAGGAACGACAGATGCAGCTGCTACTGTTGCAAAAACGAAACGCCAAGGATTGACAGACGCAGCTTCTACTGTTGCAAAAACGAAACGCCAAGGATTGACAGACACAGCTGCTACTGTTGCAAAAACGAAACGCCAAGGAGCGACAGATGCAGCTGCTACTGTTGCAAAAAAGAAACGCCAAGGAGCAACAGATGCAGCTGCTGCTGTTGCGAAAAAGAAACGCCAAGGAGCGACAGACGCAGCTGCTACTGTTGCGAAAAAGAAACGCCAAGGAGCGACAGACGCAGCTGCTACTGTTTCGATAATGAAACGCGAAGAAGACGAGACAGTGACAAACATAGGTGTAATCTTCGAAACGGCTAATCAGTGGGAGGACACCCTGGAGGCAGAGCTCAGTGCAGACTCTACGCCAGTCACCATCATTATACACGAAAACGGCGATGTACCGGAGATCACAAAAGCTGCAGTGGTGGGAGAGGCGGCTAGGAAATATGTTTCCCATGCCGAGCCCAAACAGTGCCCACAAACAATAGGTGAAATTTTCAGAGAAATAAAAGCTAAAAATAGTGATAGTTGTCTAGATATTCTTGAAGTTGCAATTGAAAAGCTGCTCTCCAACTCTATGTCGTGGGACCAAGTTTCAGAATTTTATTGCATATCCAAAAATAGACTAGAAAGAAACATGAAAATTCTGACTAACCTGAAGTCAATGCCGGACAATATAAATTATTTCCAGACATACTTAAAATTTATTACGTGCATTTCTGACAGTGACAAATTTTTTGAGTGGATGTTGCGCATGCGGAAAATGGGGCGTCTTCCAGTGATAAAGGACATATGTTATGTTAAGGAGTACCTCAGTCTCTCGTCATTCCCAACCGGCATTTGTGACTTCTTGGAAGTGTTTGGTGAGAAGCTGGTGCACTCCGAGGACTGGGGGATGATAACAAACAGTAGTGTGAGGAACTGGGAGACCATGCTGAAGAAACACCTGACAAACTACTACGGTATAACGGCTGAGATGTTCCTAGTGAAGAACAATGCGTCGCGAGTCTTCAACTGTGTCGAGATGTTCCTCTCCCACACCCACATCAGGAACGAGGTTATAATTCTCCGAGGTCGCAGGAACACGTATAGCTTCGTGGGTCAGAACCAGAAGGGAATAAGTGTGATGGTGACATTCTCAGCTGCTGGCTTCTGCTTGAAGCCTTTATTTCTGCAGAATGGCTATGATAGGCCCTTGTGGACTGACCAAGACTTCCTCGAACAGTCGCGGTTCCACGTCGGCGCTTCTGGAAACGGGCAGTTGGACCCCTTACTATTCTTAACATGGCTAAAACTTTTCAATGCCGAGCTTATAGAAAATGAGATAGAGAAACCAGTGTTGCTTTTTCTCCACGGTCACCCCTGTCATGCAAGCCTGGAGGCTACCACCTTCTGCCAGGAAGAAGGAATAATACTCTTCTCTCATTACCACAGTCCTCTCAATATTCTAGACCCCTTTTTAAAAATATTGGGCAAGTTCCACTACCAGTATGACCGTAGTTTGAAAATCTTTGAAATCTCTCTGGGAAAGGACCTCTCTCAGAAATACTTTCCGTTAATATTCCTCGACGCTTGGAACAAAATCAAAGAGGCGGAACTTGCCGTGGATGCCTTCGAGAAGTGTGGCCTTGTTCCATTTGACATGTCTGTCGTTTACGATAATATTAATAACAGTAACGTGCAGTCTCAGAGGTCAACTTTGTTACCTACTCACTAACACCATCTGCAGATTGTTGTGTTAGAATTAAGTCATTACCACCATCTCCAGCTGGCTTGTGTTACAAATAAGTCATTAGCACCATCTCCAGCTGACTTGTGTTACAAATAAGTCATTAGCACCATCTCCAGCTGACTTATGTTACAAATAAGTCACTGACACCATCTCTGGCTGACTTGCATCCACCAACATGAAATATGAACAATCATCGCAGCAGCAGCTGCCTTACGATCATAAATACCTAGCAATACTTTGACTTTCTATGGATAAATTTTTTCTTTCGCAAGAAATGACCATTTACAAGTTTGCTTTGAAAATAAGCTGTGAAGTAGACAAAGTATCCCTAGTGTTTATATGTGCGCAAACAATACATGAAGACGAAGTTCGTAAAAGGGACCTGATAAATGATATGAAAGTAGAATTGTGATGAGGCAAAGAGAAAATTCTTTCTGTTTTTTCTTATGGTTATCAACAGCTCTGTATGAACCTTGTGGGTTTAGTGCTTAGTAATGATTACAATAATAATTTTGGGGTTGTTGGTGGAAGCAGTATTGATAGTGCAGAATGTAGAGGAAATCGAAGGTACCAGTTGTGGGTAAACACCACATGTGCAACTGTTGGATCGTCTTGCAACTCTCCAAGACCGAACTGAGTCTCGGTTGAAAGCGGAACATCGGAAAATCCCAAGTCTGTTATGATCGAATTTTCGACTGTGTGTGTCTGTATGTTTATCGGATTGCTGGGGTCAGCTGAGCATGTTTCTCCCAGCAAATTATCAGACTGCTGGGGCTTAGATAGTGTTAAGAATGAAAGCAACAACATTGTATTTAAACTGCAAGAAAGTCATGCATAGTGAGTTAGACATTTGTGCAATACTTTGATATCTTTATTGTGGAAATGTTTTTGCTAGTGAGTGTCTTCTGCAGTCCAGCACAAAAAAAGGTGGAAGCTGAGGAAGAATTTGAGGCTATCAGTCCCTCAGCCTGGTGTCGATGTGATCAGTCGCCCTAAGATTGATGAGCTGATTACATCATCTCCAGGCTGAGGGACTGATTACCTCAAATTCCTCCTCATATTCCACCTTTCTCTACACTGGACTGATGAAGCCACAGTAAAGATACCCAAATGTTGCGCAAGTGTCAACCTCATCTTCCTGTCAGTTCTCTGAACCATTTATCTACAAAATCATGTTTGGCATTACAATAAGTCCTCGACTTACAAACACATTGAGAATCTTCCGTATTGTGTATAATATCATTATTATATTATTATACTCAATGCAGGTCCTCAACATGTTCGTAACTTGAAGACTTCTTGTATTATGAATATTATACACAATACAGGTCCCCAACGTGTTTGTAAGTCGAGGACTTATTGTATCGTATCGAACTTGTGTGTACTTGCGGCTCCACGGTGTTGATGAGTGTGGCATGTCTGTACATTTGCCATTGGAAACCTTGCATGTCCCAGCCCCCCAGGTGTCAGTACTGTATATTTCTGATGACTACATTATACCTGGCCTGATTTGTAATAATTGGGGGCCAAATCCCCCCCAAGCTGGGTTATCCTGGGGGCGGATACCATGAATTGTGCTTGGGTCACTACTGCCTCCCACGCACACTCCATGGGGCCCGGTATTTAATTTTAAATGGCAAGGGATATTCCCTCGTCAAAATTTCAGTGGTTTTTCATTACTAAAACCCTTCAGTCTTGATGCTGGTGAAGGGCTCTTTATCTAAAAAACTATAACTGCTTTCTGATTCCTTGGATGAAACCTGATCTCTCATCTTAGAGATCAGGTTTCATCCTGAATCCACGGGAAGTGAGTTGTAAAACTCCAGGTCAGTGTGTTAACCACTGGCCTCTTCCACTTCCTAAGGCTCTATATGACCCTTTCATTTTAGACTTTCCATTTAAATATACAGGTGCTCCTGGACTTACGATGGTTCGACTTATGATATTTCAACTTTACGGTGGTGCAAAAGCAATTACTTTGGGGATGAAACTTAAGATAATTACCCAATATGATGAAGGTGGCAAATCCCTAACTTGTATTCATTTATTGACTTTTTGAGTGAAACTAGTTATTTAATTATTTATTTAGCATGCAGTGGACCCCCGGATTTCGTACAGCTCCCAACTCGAGCAATTATGTAAGTGTATTTTTGTAAGTGCTTTTGTAAGTGTATTTTTGGGGGTCTGAAACGGACTAATCTAATTTACATTTGTCCTTATGGGAACAAATTCGTTCGGTAACGGCACTCAAACAGTCTTCTGGAATGAATTATTGACGAAATCCGGGGGTCCACTGTATATTCATATTCAACTTATGATACTATCGACTTACGATGGGTTTGTTGGAATGTAGCATCATCGTAAGTCAAGGTCCACCTGTAATGCAATCTTTTTGTAAATATGATTGGAAAACTAAATCCAAAAATAAACAGCACACTAAAAGATCTTTATACTATGTTCTCTTCAATTTTTAATTGACTTTTCAATCACATTTATAAAAATTCACCGCATAAAGGTGCCATACAAGGGAGTTAACTCAATACACTTTCTTATAAAGGTCCTTTATATACCTCTTCTTTTTTTTTATACAGTGGACCCTCGGTTTTCGTACAGCTCCAACTCGAATAATTATATAAGTGTATTTTTGTAAGTGCTTTTGTAAGTGTATTTTTGGGAGTCTGAAACGACTAATCTAATTTACATTCGTCCTTATGGGAACAAATTCGTTCGGTAACGGCACTTGAACAGCATTCTGGAAAGAATTATCGACGAAAACCAAGGGTCCACTGTAATTGTATTTTTTAACACATTGGCCATTTTCCACCAAGGCAGGGTGACCCAAAAAAAGAAGAAACACATTCATCATCACTCACTCCATCACTGTCTTGCCAGAGGTGCTCTTAACTCTACAGTTCAAAAACTGCAATGTATCTCCACCTGTACTTTTTGTAAATACAATTGAAAAATTACATCCTAAATGGCATATGTGAAACTGCATTTATTGCACTTGTTATTCAATTTTAGATGCACTTTTCAATTGCAATGCAAAAAAATCAGTTGCACTGCAATTTTTTTTAATTGCACTGCATTTTTTTAATTGCACTGCAATTTTTTTTAATTGCACTGCTTATTTTTTTAATTACACTGCAAAAATCATACTGCTATATATAGAGTAGGTTTATAAGAGAGGCTACTGTATAATAATTTATTAATAAAACATAAATCTAGCATAAAATAGATTGATGAGTGAAATTATACCATCAACAGACATTGCTAATATTGATGATTAAGACATGTGCAACAGGTGTGTATTTTTATTGATGAAGCATTTTGCCTACACTGTAGGCTTCTTCAGTCAAATAGAAAGGCAGCAGATGTAGTAATGAAATAAAGATGATGTAATCAGTCCAGCAACCTTGGAGGAAAAGTATTTGAGGGGATCAGTCCCTCAGCCTAGTGAAGAGTTCCAGGGTCTGGAACGATGTTGAAATTGAAATGTCTGACTAGCTTGAGGTGTGTTATATGGACCCTGAGCAAAGGATTATTCTTACAGTAGATTTTTGTTATCAAGATGTGTTGTAGGCAAGTTGTGGCAGCTCCCCAAGCAGATATAAGCAAGATAATGGTAGATTAGATCTCAGGAAATTGTAATCACACGATTGCAAACCATCGTACGAGTGGGTCTTGAACTTGCAGAAAGTGAGTTGTAAGACTTGCCGCAAGTTCAGTCCCTGCCTGTTCTGTGGTTTGTTTACGGTAGATTAGACAGTAGTAGCGAGTAATGTTGTCTTCCTGGTGTTGTAACTTACAGATGAGTTGTGTTCTTGGTGTTGTAACTTACACATGAGTTGTGTTCCTGGTGTTGTAACTTACAGATGAGTTGTGTTCCTGGTGTTGTAACTTACACATGAGTTGTGTTCTTGGTGTTGTAACTTACACATGAGTTGTGTTCTTGGTGTTGTAACTTACAGATGAGTTGTGTTCTTGTTGTAACTTACAGATGAGTTGTGTTCCTGGTGTTGTAACTTACAGATGAGTTGTGTTCCTGGTGTTGTAACTAACACATGAGTTGTGTTCCTGGTGTTGTAACTTACACATGAGTTGTGTTCTTGGTGTTGTAACTTACAGATGAGTTGTGTTCTTGGTGTTGTAACTTACAGATGAGTTGTGTTCCTGGTGTTGTAACTTACACATGAGTTGTGTTCTTGTTGTTGTAACTTACAGATGAGTTGTGTTCCTGGTGTTGTAACTTACAGATGAGTTGTGTTCCTGGTGTTGTATCTTACACATGAGTTGTGTTCCTGGTTTTGTAACTTACACATGAGTTGTGTTCTTGTTGTTGTAACTTACACATGAGTTGTGTTCTTGGTGTTGTAACTTACAGATGAGTTGTGTTCCTGGTGTTGTAACTTACACATGAGTTGTGTTCTTGGTGTTGTAACTTACACATGAGTTGTGTTCCTGGTGTTGTAACTTACAGATGAGTTGTGTTCCTGGTGTTGTAACTTACAGATGAGTTGTGTTCCTAGTGGTATAACTTACAGATGAGTTGTGTTCCTGGTGTTGTAACTTACAGATGAGTTGTGTTCCTGGTGTTGTAACTTACAGATGAGTTGTGTTCCTGGTGGTATAACTTACAGATGAGTTGTGTTCCTGGTGTTGTAACTTACACATGAGTTGTGTTCTTGGTGTTGTAACTTACATATGAGTTGTGTTCCTGGTGTTGTAACTTACAGATGAGTTGTGTTCCTGGTGTTGTAACTTACACATGAGTTGTGTTCTTGGTGTTGTAACTTACACATGAGTTGTGTTCTTGGTGTTGTAACTTACAGATGAGTTGTGTTCTTGTTGTAACTTACAGATGAGTTGTGTTCCTGGTGTTGTAACTTACAGATTAGTTGTGTTCCTGGTGTTGTAACTAACACATGAGTTGTGTTCCTGGTGTTGTAACTTACACATGAGTTGTGTTCTTGGTGTTGTAACTTACAGATGAGTTGTGTTCTTGGTGTTGTAACTTACAGATGAGTTGTGTTCCTGGTGTTGTAACTTACACATGAGTTGTGTTCTTGTTGTTGTAACTTACAGATGAGTTGTGTTCCTGGTGTTGTAACTTACAGATGAGTTGTGTTCCTGGTGTTGTATCTTACACATGAGTTGTGTTCCTGGTTTTGTAACTTACACATGAGTTGTGTTCTTGTTGTTGTAACGTACACATGAGTTGTGTTCTTGGTGTTGTAACTTACAGATGAGTTGTGTTCCTGGTGTTGTAACTTACACATGAGTTGTGTTCTTGGTGTTGTAACGTACACATGAGTTGTGTTCCTGGTGTTGTAACTTACAGATGAGTTGTGTTCCTGGTGTTGTAACTTACAGATGAGTTGTGTTCCTAGTGGTATAACTTACAGATGAGTTGTGTTCCTGGTGTTGTAACTTACAGATGAGTTGTGTTCCTGGTGTTGTAACTTACAGATGAGTTGTGTTCCTGGTGGTATAACTTACAGATGAGTTGTGTTCCTGGTGTTGTAACTTACACATGAGTTGTGTTCTTGGTGTTGTAACTTACATATGAGTTGTGTTCCTGGTGTTGTAACTTACACATGAGTTGTGTTCTTGGTATTGTAACTTACATATGAGTTGTGTTCCTGGTGTTGTAACTTACACATGAGTTGTGTTCCTGGTGGTATAACTTACAGATGAGTTGTGTTCCTGGTGTTGTAACTTACACATGAGTTGTGTTCTTGGTGTTGTAACTTACAGATGAGTTGTGTTCTTTGTGTTGTAACTTACACATGAGTTGTGTTCTTGGTGTTGTAACTTACAGATGAGTTGTGTTCTTGGTGTTGTAACTTACACATGAGTTGTGTTCCTGGTGTTGTAACTTACACATGAGTTGTGTTCCTGGTGTTGTAACTTACACATGAGTTGTGTTCCTGGTGTTGTAACTTACACATGAGTTGTGTTCTTGGTGTTGTAACTTACAGATGAGTTGTGTTCTGTGTTCTTGGTGTTGTAACTTACACATGAGTTGTGTTCCTGGTGTTGTAACTTACACATGAGTTGTGTTCTTGGTGTTGTAACTTACACATGAGTTGTGTTCCTTGTGTTGTAACTTACAGATGAGTTGTGTTCTTGGTGTTGTAACTTACACATGAGTTGTGTTCCTGGTGTTGTAACTTACACATGAGTTGTGTTCTTGTGTTGTAACTTACAATGAGTTGTGTTCCTGGTGTTGTAACTTACACATGAGTTGTGTTCTTGTGTTGTAACTTACAATGAGTTGTGTTCTTGGTGTTGTAACTACACATGAGTTGTGTTCCTGGTGTTGTAACTTACACATGAGTTGTGTTCTTGTTGTTAACTTACACATGAGTTGTGTTCCTGGTGTTGTAACTTACAATGAGTTGTGTTCTTGGTGTTGTAACTTACACATGAGTTGTGTTCCTGGTGTTGTAACTTACACATGAGTTGTGTTCCTGGTGTTGTAACTACAATGGTTGTCTGGTGTTGTAACTTACATGAGTTGTGTTCCTGGTGTTGTAACTTACAGATGAGTTGTGTTCCTGGTGTTGTAACTTACACATGAGTTGTGTTCCTGGTGTTGTAACTTACACATGAGTTGTGTTCTTGGTGTTGTAACTTACACATGAGTTGTGTTCCTGGTGTTGTAACTTACACATGAGTTGTGTTCTTGGTGTTGTAACTTACACATGAGTTGTGTTCTGGTGTTGTAACTTACACATGAGTTGTGTTCCTGGTGTTGTAACTTACACATGAGTTGTGTTCCTGGTGTTGTAACTTACACATGAGTTGTGTTCCTGGTGTTGTAACTTACACATGAGTTGTGTTCCTGGTGTTGTAACTTACACATGAGTTGTGTTCTTGGTGTTGTAACTTATACATGAGTTGTGTTCTTGGTGTTGTAACTTACAGATGAGTTGTGTTCTTGGTGTTGTAACTTACACATGAGTTGTGTTCTTGGTGTTGTAACTTACACATGAGTTGTGTTCTTGGTGTTTTAACTTACACATGAGTTGTGTTCCTGGTGTTGTAACTTACACATGAGTTGTGTTCTTGGTGTTGTAACTTACACATGAGTTGTGTTCCTGGTGTTGTAACTTACAGATGAGTTGTGTTCCTGGTGTTGTTACTTACACATGAGTTGTGTTCTTGGTGTTGTAACTTACACATGAGTTGTGTTCTTGGTGTTATAACTTACACATGAGTTGTGTTCCTGGTGTTGTAACTTACAGATGAGTTGTGTTCCTGGTGTTGTAACTTACACATGAGTTGTGTTCCTGGTGTTGTAACTTACACATGAGTTGTGTTCTTGGTGTTGTAACTTACACATGAGTTGTGTTCCTGGTGTTGTAACTTACACATGAGTTGTCTTCCTGGTGTTGTAACTTAGATGAGTTGTGTTCTTGGTGTTGTAACTTACAGATGAGTTGTGTTCCTGGTGTTGTAACTTACACATGAGTTGTGTTCTTGGTGTTGTAACTTACACATGAGTTGTGTTCTTCGCATAATACTTACCATGAATGACTATCTTATAATACTTACTATGAATGACTATCCTATAATACTTACCATGAATGACTATCTTATAATACTTACTATGAATGACTATCTTATAATACCATGAATGACTATCTTATAATACTATGAATGACTATCTTATAATACCATGAATGACTATCTGATAACACTTACTATGAATGACTATCTTATAATACCATGAATGACTATCTTATAATACTTACTATGAATGACTATCTTATAATACCATGAATGGCTATCTTATAATACCATGAATGACTATCTTATAATACCATGAATGACTATCTTATAATAGTTACTATGACTGACTATCTTATAATACCATGAATGACTATCTTATAATACCATGAATGGCTATCTTATAATACTTACTATGAATGACTCTCTTATAATACCATGAATGACTATCTTATAATACTTACTATGAATGACTATCTTATAATACCATGAATGGGTATATTATAAACATATACTGTGACTCAATAAGAATAATGAGAATAATAATAATTATTTGCAATTTTTTTTTACAAAAGCAATAATTTTTTCGGAAAGCCTATAGTAAGCGCAACATTTTGGGCAAAAGTTTGGCTTGGGGCACCTTTTGTACCCTGTGTAGATACGTTTTGTTACTGCGCTGTATGACCCTTGTAGGTTTAGCGCTTTTTTTTATTATACGTTTTGTGATGGTACATTCATATTTTCACATCATGCAAAGTTTTAAGAAAAAGTAATAATTTATTTTCCAATAAGTCAGTTCATAGTATCTTTTGTATAACATGTTTTAATATTATTTTTTTTTTTTTTTTAACAAGTCAGCCATCTCCCACCAAGGCAGGGTGACCCAAAAAGAAAGACAATCCCAAAAAGAAAATACTTTCATCATCATTCAACACTTTCACCTCACTCATACATAATCACTGTCTTTGCAAAGGTGCTCAGATATGACAGTTGTTTATTATTATTATTATTATTATTACTATACAGCCTCTCCTCACTTGACGACGGAGTTCCGTTCCTAAGACCACATCATTAAACGAATTCATCGTTAAGTGAGGAGCATAGTACAGTGGACCCCCGGCTAACGAACACCCCGGAAATCGTACAATTATGTAAGTATAATATTGTAAGTGCTTGTGGAAGTGTATTTTTGGGGGTCTGAAATAGACTAACCTACGTGACATTACTTCTTAAGGAAGTAAATTCGTTCGGTAATGGCACTTGAGCAGGCTTCTGGAATGAATTTTTTTCGTTAGCCGGGGGTCCACTGTACTATAATGGTAGTGAGTTTGTGTCAACCATCTTTGATATTGTTTTAATGTCACCTTTGCACCATTTATAACATATCTGGTATATTTTTAGATGTTTACACAGTAGTGTACTGTAGTATATTGTAATAAACAGAATAGAGGAAATCAGCTCTAATATACATTATTTAGGTATGAATTCTGGTCAGAGAGACCGTTGTAAGTCTGAGTCGTCGGTAAACAAGTATGTCGCTATGTGAGGAGAGGCTGTATTATTACTACTGTATTTATTATTATTATTATTATTCACTAGAAGCACTAAACACACATGGGGCTCATACATCACCTGGAAAACAGGAGGTAATTAATATATTTATAAAGAAACAAACACAAAAGGATCTTGCAAGAGGTGGGGAATGGGGGTTAATCATGTATGATTTAAGTCTGGAGTCATTTAGATCCGAGGCACCTCACCCTGAGGGGTTGTTGGTAGAGTCACAGTAGGCTCTTGTGCTTTTATGATTTTTAATAGGCTGATGAGTAGGCCTTGTGAATTTTGGCCACAGAACACCAGCATATCATAAGCTGAACCATTATAAGTCAAGGAGCACCTGTATTCGTGAAGTGCTAAACCCATAAGGGTCATACAGTGCCTGGGGAATGGGAGGCATTTAGGCTCGATCCAAGGAGGGGGAGGATAACTCCGATTTCTCCAATCAAGATCCCTTTATCAGTATCAAGGCATCTTGATGCCAGTGAGGGGGTGTTGATACAATTAAACCTGTCTTCCCCTTCCTTGGATTGAACCTGATTATTTCCAATTCCTTGGATTGAAATTGATTACTCCCCATTTCTTGCATTGAAAATGGGTTTCTGTAGATATTTTTGTTAGTGGGTTTGGGCTTGAGATTAACCTGCCTAGTAGGGACCAGTAGGTCTGCTGCAGTGTTCCTCCTTATGTTCTTATGCTGTAGGACCCCTATGGATTTAGTGCTAAATATAATAAAAAAAGGCACCTTCCTTGAAGGGATCAGGTTAGGTAAGGTTTGTCAGGAAACACTTGTCATGTTTCCTGACAGTGGAGCTTTCGATCATCTGACTGAGGCCTTCCACTGGCTTACCCCTCCACCCTTTAAAAGTTAGGGGTACAGTAGACCCCTTGAAATCGTACTGCTCCCAACTCGAACAATTATGTAAGTGTATTTTTGTAAGTGCTTTTGTAAGTGTATTTTTGGGGTCTGAAATGGACTAATCTAATTTACATTTGTCCTTATGGGAACAAATTCGTTTGGTAAAGGCACTAGAACAGCATTCTGGAACGAATTATGTCCGATTTCCGGGGTCCACTGTATTTCAGTTCTGTCAGGGATCATGAGAGGTTAACATGTACACTTTTCTGCAGCCAAAATAATATCTCCATGGGGAAGTAGAGAAGAATCATTCCTCTGTAAGCCATGTGTGTCGTAAGAGGCGACTAAAATGCTGGCACCAAGGTGCTAGTAACCCCTTCTGTATAAATTACTAAATGTAAAAAGAAAAACTTGTGTTTTTCCTTTTAGGTCACCTTGCCTCAATGGGAGATGGCCAGTATGTTGAAAAATAAATCAATTTGTGTCGTATGTGATGGAGAAGTGTACACCCTCTGACCCTGCTTGCCGAACCCCATTGTGAGTCGTTTTACAGATTCTCCAGAAAACCCTCACTTGGCAACCTTATGGTAACATTTCAATCGATCCTGGACCATCATCAGTAATGACTTAACAGTACAAATCTTGTCTGGGGTTTAGTGCTTACTTGTGATTATAATAATACAGTGGACCCCCGGTTTTCGTAATTTATTCGTTCCAGAATGCTGTTCAAGTGCCATTACCAAACAAATTTATTCCCATAAGGAATAATGTAAATTAGATTAGTCCTTTTAGACCCCCAAAAATACACTTACAAAAGCACTTACAAAAATACACTTACATAATTTTTCGAGTTTGGAGCATAACGAACACCGGGGGTCCACTGTAATAATAATTCTCTACAGTATACAGGTAATGTAGTTTACACATAATATAATACGTACTGTTAAGCACAAAAGAAAGCCACTAACATGCTGTGTATTTTAGGTAGATTAATATACTAATGTTTACACACTACTTAAGACTAGACATACATTATTAAGTAGTTTTTAAATGTATAAAAAAGGGAGGTAATTAAAGGATTTAATTTTATTCCCTATTTAAGGTTTTAAAGTATTCCTGATTGGTGGTGTAATGGTGGCCCCTCGTGTAGTAGGTAAACTTTAAACCCAGTAAGCCATCCAGTCAGAGCTTTTTCAGAAAATTTGAAGTTAGTCTGCCCAAAAGCAATTGCAAAATAAGCACAGCCATAGAATGGGAACTTTAGTGTTTGGTTTAATAATAGGATTTCACCAGACTTTGTGGACGTGAGGGACATTACATGTAAACTATATTATCTTATACTGCATAAAGAAATTTAAATATACAGAAGGGTGTGCACTTCACACAACCCTATTTCTATAAGGGTTTGATTTGAAAGGGACCTGCCTGGTATAGGCCAGAAGGCATACTTCAGAACTCCAATTTTTTATAAAACTATAATCATGAAGCCAAACAGGTGGTACCTTGCCATTTGTGAATAGGTTAGACAGAGACTTGAGTGAGAAGGGTTTGATTTGAAAGAGGCCTACCTGGTATAGGCCAATACAAGTTTACTTAGACACAGGTATGTACACATAAGTACAGTTACACAAATATCATACATATTAACGTGTGTAAATTACCCACCAGGATAACCCAAAAAGGTCAGACTTATTTCCTTTGGGGTCCTTGTAGGCCTACTGCAGAATCACCTTTCTTATAAATGATAATCAAGAGGCCTGACAGGTGACACACTTGTGAATAGGCTGGAGATGTGAGTCCAGTAGGCTTAATTATAAAATAATGAGGCCACTAGGCTTACTTCACAACTCCCCTTAATTATAAAATAACGAGGCCAGTAGGCCTACTTCACAACTCCCCTTAATTTTAAAATAAGGCCTAAAATGTAGCACCTTGATCTACAGGGCCAGTCGGTCAGCTAGCAGTGCAACGTGTAATGAGAACAGTCCTACTAGTGCCTACAAGGTGACTGGTAGTTCACCAATTGATGTTGCTGCCCATATTAAACTGTTGGGAGAGTCACTCAACAATATTGGTCAGAAGTTGAAGGAACATGAGGTGAGTCAAGGAACATGAGGTGAGTCAAGGAACATGAGGTGAGTCCAGGAACATGAGGAGTCAAGGAACATGAGGTGAGTCCAGGAACATGAGGTGAGTCAAGGAACAGGAGGTGAGTCCAGGAACATGAGGTGAGTCCAGGAACATGAGGTGAGTCGAGGAACATGAGATGTGTCAAGGAATATGAGGTGAGTCAAGGAATATGAGGTGAGTCAAGGAACATGAGGTGAGTCAAGGAACATGAGATGTGTCAATGAATATGAGGTGAGTCAAGGAACATGAGGTGAGTCAGGAACTCCAGGTGAGTCAAGGAACATGAGGTGAGTCAAGGAATATGAGGTGAGTCAAGGAACATGAGGTGAGTCAAGGAACATGAGGTGAGTCAAGGAACATAAGGTGAGTCGAGGAACATAAGGTGAGTCGAGGAACTCCAGGTGAGTCAAGGAACATGAGGTGAGTCAAGGAACATGAGGTGAGTCAGGAACTCAAGGTGAGTCAAGGAACATGAGGTGAGTCCAGGAACAGGAGGTGAGTCGAGGAACATAAGGTGAGTCAAGGAACACAAGGTGAGTTGAGGAACATGAGGTGAGTCAAGGAACATGAGATGTGTCAAGGAATATGAGGTGAGTCCAGGAACAGGAGGTGAGTCAAGGAACAGGAGGTGAGTCAAGGAACATGAGATGTGTCAAGGAACATGAGGTGAGTCATGGAATATGAGGTGAGTCAAGGAACATAAGGTGAGTCAAGGAACATGAGGAGTCAAGGAACATGAGATGTGTCAAGGAACATGAGGTGAGTCAAGGAACATGAGATGTGTCAAGGAACATGAGGTGAGTCAAGGAACATGAGGTGAGTCAAGGAACATGAGGTGAGTCAAGGAACACCAGTTAAGATTCTTATTATTAATTATCATTATTATAATTATTAATTATTATTTTACGTAATTATTAATTTATTATTAAATAAATTGAATCCGGATTCTTCTCCGACGAACGACTGTGACGTCACAGATGTAAACAAACCAGCGTCAGTAGTCTACAAGGTAGTAACTGTAAGATAAGATAAGATAGATGTAGTGTTGTAGTCTCAGGTGTAGTCTACAAGGTAGTAACTGTAGTGTGTAGTCTCAGGTGTAGACTACAAGGTAGTAACTGTAGTGTTGTAGTCTCAGGTGTAGTCTACAAGGTAGTAACTGTAGTGCTGTAGTCTCAGGTGTAGACTACAAGGTAGTAACTGTAGTGTAGTCCTGTAGTCTCAAGGTGTAATGTAGTGTTGTAGTCTACAAGGTAGTAACTGTAGTGTTGTAGTCTCAGGTGTAGTCTACAAGGTAGTAACTGTAGTGCTGTAGTCTCAGGTGTAGTCTACAAGGTAGTAACTGTAGTGTTGTAGTCTCAGGTGTAGTCTACAAGGTAGTAACTGTAGTGTTGTAGTCTCAGGTGTAGTCACAAGGTAGTAACTGTATGTTTAGTCTCAGGTGTAGTCTACAAGGTAGTTACTGTAGTGTTGTAGTCTCAGGTGTAGTTACAAGGTAGTAACTGTAGTGTGTGTCTCAGGTGTAGACTACAAGGTATTTAAACTGTAGTTTGTAGTTCAGTGTAGTCTACAAGGTAGTAACTGTAGTGTTGTAGTCTCAGGTGTAGTCTACAAGGTAGTAACTGTAGTGTGGAGTAACTGTAGTGTTGTAGTCTGAGGTGTAGTTACAAGGTAGTAACTGTGTGTGTAGTCTCAGGTGTAGCTACAAGGTAGTAACTGTAGTGTTGTAGTCTCAGGTGTAGCTACAAGAGTTGTGAGTAACTGTAGTGTTGTAGTCTCAGGTGTAGTTCTATAACTAGTAGTATAGTAGTGGTTTAGTCTCAGGTGTAGTCTACAGGTGTAACTGTAGTGTTGTAGTCTCAGGGTAGTTAACAAGGTAGTAACTGTAGGTGTAGTCTCAGGTGTAGTCTGATAGGTAGTTCATGTAGTGCTGGTAGTCTCAGGTGTTCACAAGGTAGTAACTGTAGTGTTGTAGTCTCAGCTGTAGTCACAAGGTATAGTAGTGTGTAGTCTCAGGTGTAGTCTACAAGGTAGTAACTGTAGTGTTGTAGTCTCAGGTGTAGCTACAAGGTAGTAACTGTAGTGTTGTAGTCTAAAGGTAGTACTGTAGTTTTGTAGTCTCAGGTGTAGTCTACAAGGTAGTAACTGTAGTGCTGTAGTCTCAGGTGTAGACTACAGGTGTTACTGTAGTGTTGTAGTCTCAGGTGTAGTCTACAAGGTAGTAACTGTATGTTGTAGTCTCAGGTGTAGTTCAAGGTGAGTCTAGTGGTTGTAGTCTACAAGGTAGTAACTGTAGTGTTGTACTCAGTGTAGTGTGTACAGGTAGTTACTGTAGTGTAGTCAGGTGTAGTCTCAGTGACTGTAGTGCTATAATCTCAGGTGTAGTTTAAAGGTTAGTAACTGCAGGTTGTATCTCGGTGTAGTAGGTAGTTAACTGTAGTGTTGTAGTCTCAGGTGTAGTTCAAGGGTAGACTAGGTGTTGTAGTGTTGGGTGTAGTCTACAAGGTAGAACTGTAGTGTGTAGTCTCGGGGTTAGTCTAAGGTAGTTACTGTAGTGTTAGGTGTCTACAAGGTGTACTGTAGTGCTGTAGTCTCAGGTGTAGTCAACAAGGTAGTAACTGTAGTGCTGTAGTCTCAGGTGTAGACTACAAGGTAGTAACTGTAGTGTTGTAGTCTCAGGTGTAGACTACAAGGTAGTAACTGTAGTGTTGTAGTCTCAGGTGTAGACTACAAGGTAGTAACTGTAGTGTTGTAGTCTCAGGTGTAGTCTACAAGGTAGTTACTGTAGTGTTGTAGTCTCAGGTGTAGTCTACAAGGTAGTTACTGTAGTGTTGTAGTCTCAGGTGTAGTCTACAAGGTAGTTACTGTAGTGTTGTAGTCTACAAGGTAGTAACTGTAGTGCTGTAGTCTCAGGTGTAGTCTACAAGGTAGTAACTGTAGTGCTGTAGTCTCAGGTGTAGTCTACAAGGTAGTAACTGTAGTGTTGTAGTCTCAGGTGTAGTCTACAAGGTAGTTACTGTAGTGTTGTAGTCTCAGGTGTAGTCTACAAGGTAGTAACTGTAGTGCTGTAGTCTCAGGTGTAGTCTACAAGGTAGTAACTGTAGTGTTGTAGTCTCAGGTGTAGTCTACAAGGTAGTTACTGTAGTGTTGTAGTCTCAGGTGTAGTCTACAAGGTAGTTACTGTAGTGTTGTAGTCTCAGGTGTAGTCTACAAGGTAGTAACTGTAGTGTTGTAGTCTACAAGGTAGTAACTGTAGTGCTGTAGTCTCAGGTGTAGTCTACAAGGTAGTAACTGTAGTGCTGTAGTCTCAGGTTTTTTTTTTTTTTTAAAAAAAACAAGGTAGTAACTGTAGTGTTAGTCTCAGGTAGTAAAGGTAGTTTGTAGTCTCGTGTAGTCTACAAGGTAGTAACTGAGTGTGTTAGTCTCAGGTGTAGCTCAGGTAGTAACTGTAGTGTTGTGAGTCTCAGGTGTAGTCTACAAGGTAGTAACTGTAGTGTTGTAGTCTCAGGTGTAGTTACAAGGTAGTATGGTGTTGTAGTCTCAGGTGTAGTCTACAAGGTAGTAACTGTAGTGTTGTAGTCAGGTCTACAAGGTAGTTACTGTAGTGTTGTAGTCTCAGGTGTAGTCTACAAGGTAGTAACTGTATGTAGTCTCAGTGTAGTACAAGGTAGTAACTGTAGTGTTGTAGTCTCAGGTGTAGTCTACAAGGTTTACTGTAATTGATAGTAGTTAAGTAGTCTCAGTTGTAGTCTCAAGGTAGTAACTGTAGTGTTTAGTCTCAGGTGTAGTCTACAAGGTAGTAACTGTAGTGTTGTGTCTAGTAGTCTACAGGTAGTAACAGGTAGTCTGTTAGTGGTAGTACTGTAGTGCGTTCTCAGGTGTAGTCTACAAGGTAGTAACTGTGTGTTGTAGTCTCAGGTGTAGTCTACAAGGTAGTTACTGTAGTGTTGTAGTCTCAGGTGTAGTCTACAAGGTAGTAACTGTAGTGTTGTAGTCTACAAGGTAGTTACTGTAGTGCTGTAGTCTCAGGTGTAGTCTACAAGGTAGTAACTGTAGTGCTGTAGTCTCAGGTGTAGACTACAAGGTAGTAACTGTAGTGTTGTAGTCTCAGGTGTAGTCTACAAGGTAGTAACTGTAGTGTTGTAGTCTCAGGTGTAGTCTACAAGGTAGTAACTGTAGTGTTGTAGTCTACAAGGTAGTAACTGTAGTGTTGTAGTCTCAGGTGTAGTCTACAAGGTAGTTACTGTAGTGTTGTAGTCACAGGTGTAGTCTACAAGGTAGTGACTGTAGTGCTATAATCTCAGGTGTAGTTTACAAGGTAGTAACTGTAGTGTTGTAGTCTCAGGTGTAGTCTACAAGGTAGTAACTGTAGTGTTGTAGTCTCAGGTGTAGTCTACAAGGTAGTAACTGTAGTGTTGTAGTCTCAGGTGTAGTCTACAAGGTAGTAACTGTAGTGTTGTAGTCTCAGGTGTAGTCTACAAGGTAGTTACTGTAGTGTTGTAGTCTACAAGGTAGTTACTGTAGTGCTGTAGTCTCAGGTGTAGTCAACAAGGTAGTAACTGTAGTGCTGTAGTCTCAGGTGTAGACTACAAGGTAGTAACTGTAGTGTTGTAGTCTCAGGTGTAGACTACAAGGTAGTAACTGTAGTGTTGTAGTCTCAGGTGTAGACTACAAGGTAGTAACTGTAGTGTTGTAGTCTCAGGTGTAGTCTACAAGGTAGTTACTGTAGTGTTGTAGTCTCAGGTGTAGTCTACAAGGTAGTTACTGTAGTGTTGTAGTCTCAGGTGTAGTCTACAAGGTAGTTACTGTAGTGTTGTAGTCTACAAGGTAGTTACTGTAGTGTTGTAGTCTCAGGTGATTTCTATTTCAGGTACAGTATTAAGGTTATGTTGACTGGTGATGCATGGGGTGACATGGAGCCTTAATAACCCACAGTTTTTCGAGGAAGCTTTATAGAATGTACTATTGGTCTTCTGACTCATTATCAAGACCAGGTTCGGTGTTTGGTTTAGCGAGTTGTGCTTTACATCATTCACTTTCAGGTTTGATTGCATACAGTGTGTACGTTGATCACGTACTGCATCATCTGAATCAAGTGGGAAAATGAATGTGAGATTTATCAGTGAAGAATAATTTGAATGTATTTTGTGATGTGCTTTGGCCAGACAGAGACAGAGACTTCAATCAGTGAGATGGAAATGGGACTTGTATGTCCGACACTTATTGGGTGCACGTTACTGTTATACTCTGGTTTATGTGCACAAGTTGAACTTGCTCGTGACATCCATCCAAGTTAAAATTTGAATTAGTTGTGCATGTGAGTGCAAAAATTTAAACCTGGATTCGGCGGACAGAAGACGAGTGCCAGCAGAAAATGAACCATCCAGTGCCGGATGGCAGAAGGCGAATCCTCACAGGAGAAGAGCGCCTTTTGTTGCGCAAGCTCGTGTCTGCACATGAGGGAATTCTCAAGGCTCAGAACGTCGATGGCACCTCGACCAAGGAGAGGCGACGACAGTGGGAAAAGATCGCTGCCTCATTCAACGACTCCCCAACGGTCACTTCCCGCACCGCCCCTGAGCTGAGGAAGGCTTGGGAGAACATGAAATACCGAGCCAAGCATGCGCTAGACAGGTGAGAAACTCCTTGTGTAGTACGGGTGGTCCTTGACTGACGATGGGGTTATATTCCGACAAACCCATTATAAGTCAAAAATATCATAAGTCATATATGAATATGATATGCTAAATAAATAATTACTGTCACTGAATAAGCGTGTAAATAAATGATTACTGTAACTAACTAAATACCAGTAGTGACAAGTAAATAAATGAATACAAGTTAGGGACTTACCACCTTCATGTTGAGTAATTATCTTGAGTTTCATCTTCAAAATAATTGCTGACGCACCATCGTAAAGTTAAAATATAAGTCGAACCATCGTAAGTCGAGGACTTGTAATCTATGCATTCACAGCTAATCCCCAGTTTGTATCCATCCATTATGGATGGATACAAATATAATTTTATTTCAACATTATACAATGTTTATACAGTAATGGGCGAAACTTAAGTGCATGTTCAAAGCCCATAGTTATGGAGAGCATTTCAGGCAAGCTTAATCCTAAGACTACAAGATCTTTATTGTATTTATATCTATAAATGTCTGTTGTAATCTTGAAATTGGTTACTAAATGCCCTGCTCTCCCTTACAGGCAGTACCGCATGAGGAGAGATTCAGTGAGTCGAGATTCTTCGCCTCCGTTGCATCCTCCAATGGAAGCTGAGGGAGACTCCCCAGTGGCTCTCCTCCCCAGCCAATGCCTGGAGACTATCATGCTACACGAGAACCAGGAACACCGCGTCAAGATGGAACCAGGTGTGTATGTGTGTGTGTGTGTAAGGTGCTCCTGGACTTACAGTGGGGCTATGTTCTCACTAACCCATTGTAAGTTAAAAATATTGAGTCTAATATGAATATAGTATGCTAAAATATAATATTATATTTTTTATTAACACATCGCCCGATTCCCACCAAGGCAAGGTGGCCTGAAAATTAACTTTCATCATCATTCACTCCATCACTGTCTTGCCAGAGGGGTGCTTTACACTACAGTTATAAAACTGCAACATTAACCCTTTCGGGGTTTTGGTCATACTAGTATGGCTTACGCCCTGGGGTTATTGACGTACTAGTACGCCTAAATTCTAGCGCCCTCAAATCAAGCAGAAACAGGCTGTTAGGCCTAGATGTGATAGAATGGGTGTGTGCGGTCAGTGTGCGCAGTATAAAAAGATTCCTGCACCACACAGTGCATAATGAGGAAAAAAAAAACTGACCTTGTTTGTGGTTTAAAACAGCGAATTTGCAGTCTATTTTCATATGGTTTTTATGCTTGTATTCTCGTTTTCTTAGTCTCATTTTATAGAATAGATGATATATTACAGAAATAGAGATAATTTTGACTGGTTTCACGATGACAAGTACCTTGAAACTGAGCGTAAAGTAGCCAAAATGTTCGATTTTGGCCGATGTTCAAGAGTAAACAAATCACACCATGCGTCCAATACACATCAACTGGAGAGTCTAATATTCTTGCACAAGTGCGCTGATATTATTTATACCATTTTTACAATGATGCAGTTGTATACATAACAGTAAATCTTCTATTTTTTGTGAGAATAAAAATTCAAAATGGAAAGCAAAAGTAATGTAAGAGGGGCCTGGAAAAGTGACTAATGAACAAAGATGTTATTTTAGTGCCAGGAATGTCTGCCTTGTTTATTCTGGACCCTATTTTGAAATTGGCATCGTTTGAAATTTGTGTGAAATTGGCCAAATTGCCATTTTCTGACCACTATTTTGGGTAGTTGAAATTGGTAAATAGGCGGTTTCTTGTACTCAATCGATAGAAGAAATGGAGTTCTAGCGAAATAGCTATAATTTTAGTAGACTGAAACATTGGAATTTGCCGAAAATAGGGCTCAAAGTGGGTGAAATCGCCGATGCGTAAATGTCATGGATACCGCTAACTTCATGAAAGCACAATTCCGTTAGTTTTCGATCAAATTTCATAATGTTTGTGGCGTTATGATTGGAAAAAGATTCTCTATCATTTCATAAGAAAGAATATTTTTTTTTTTTTTTTTTTTTTGAAATTCGTGGACCCTGAGAACGAGTTTCAGAGAGACCCCTTGGACCCCCAAAGGGTTAACACCCCTCCTTCAGAGTGCAGACACTGTACGTACTTCCCATCTCCAGGACTTAAGTCCGGCCTGCCGGTTTCCCTGAATCTCTTCATAAATGTTACTTTGCTCACACTCCAACAGCACGTCAAGTATTAAAAACCATATGTCTCCATTCACTCCTATCAAATACGCTCACACATGCTTGCTGGAAATCCAAGCCCCTCGCACACAAAACCTCTTTTACCCCCTCCCTCCAACCTTTCCTAGGCCGACCCCTACCCCGCCTTCCCTCCACTACAGATTTATACACTCTCGAAGCTATTCTGTTTCGTTCCATTCTCTCTACATGTCCGAACCACCTCAACAACCACTCCTCAGCTCTCTGGATAAGAGTTTTGGTAATCCGACACCTCCTCCTAATTTCCAAACTCCGAATTCTCTGCATTATATTCACACCACACATTGACCTCAGACATGACATCTCCACTGCCTCCAGCCTTCTCCTCGTTGCAACATTCATCACCCATGCTTCACACCCATATAAGAGTGTTGGTATAACTATACTCTCATACATTTCCCTCTTTACTTCCATGGACAAAGTTCTTTGTCTCCACAGACTCTGAAGTGCACCACTCACCCTTTTTCCTTCATCAATTCTATGATTAATAATAATAATAATATAATAATAATTTTTATTTCAATGCATGTTACAAGTGTACAATGTTATTGGTAGTTACAATTATAAAACAATTATAAAACTGTAATGCAAGGAGAGCCACTGGCATGCCATGGCATTAGGGGCAGTTTATTCTAGAGACTTATTCACTAAGTACTTAATGCTAAAGAAATTGATTGAGTTTATTCTAGTTCTGTATTATTTAAATTATTAAATGGTTATACATACTATTAAAAGACAATACAAGAGAAATTGGTTGAGTTTAATCTAGTTGTAGAATTTATTTAAAATTACAGTATGTTGATGCTATACTAGTATAATAACAATACTAGAAATAGTTTTTAGAGTTTCATCTAGATATATATTTTATTTCAAATTAAGAAAATGATGATACTATAAGATTTTAAATGACAATATGATGATATGAAATTGCAACAAGTGTTAAGGAGGATGAACATATCAAATTGAGATCTTCTTAAGTAAAATAATATTGGGTTTGGAAGTTTGTTACAGTATGAGTATTTAGTATAGGGTGAGTAGGTGATTTTTGAGAAGAGTCTTGAATTGATTTTCCGACAAGGTTAACTTGATATTTACTGGTAATGAATTCCAGATTTTGGGGCCCTTTATGTGCATAGAATTTTTACATTGGTTAGTATGGACTCGGGTATGTCAAATAGTGATCTGTGTCTTGTGTCATGTTCGTGGGACCTATTAAAGTTGTTGAGGAGAATTCTGAGCGCAGGGTTGATATTAGCATGTAGAGTTTTATGTATGTAGAAGGCACATGAATAGGTATGGATATTTTTTATGGTGAGTAGTTTTAAGGTTCTGAATATAGGTGGAGTATGCTGTCTAGAGTGGGAATTTGTTATCATCCTGACTGCAGCCTTTTGCTGGGTTATGAGTGGTCTAAGGTGATTTAATGTTGTTGAGCCCCATGCACAGATTCCATAGGTGAGATAAGGGTAGATAAGAGAATGATATAGTGCAATGAGAGCTGGTTGAGGCACATAATAGCATATCTTAGATAATATACCTACTGTCCTTGAGATTTTCTTGGAAATTTGTTGTATGTGTGTTTGGAATTTAAGACTACTGTCAAGGTGGATTCCTAGGAATTTTCCCTCTGTGAGCCTTGTGATGGGTGAACCATTTAGCGTTATGTTAAGTGGAACATTTGTAGCTTTGTTTCCAAACTGAATGTAGTAGGTCTTGTCCGTATTGAGAGTAAGCTTATTTGTCATCATCCATGTTGATATTTTCTGTAATTCGGCATTAACTGTGTTGGCTAGTACGACTGGATTTGGGTGAGAGAAGACATATGTTGTGTCATCTGCAAACAAAATGGGTTTGAGTAGTTGTGATGCATTCGGTAGGTCATTTATGTAAATGAGGAATAGGAGTGGCCCCAGGACACTACCTTGAGGGACACCGACTGTAATTTGTTGTGTGGAAGAGTTCTCTCCATTTGTGTTCACGTACTGACTTCTGTTGCTAAGGTACGACTTTAGGTAGTTGAGGGTGCCCCTAATACCATAGTGCGCTAATTTTGTGAGCAATAAATCATGGTCGACTGTATCAAATGCTTTACGTAGGTCTATGAAGATTCCCAGCGGAACTTCTTTCTTCTCAAGTGCGGTGTATATTAACTCTAACATGTGTGTTATAGCATCGTTTGTGCTCTTGTTGGTCCTGAATCCAAATTGACAGGGCTTTAGTACATTGTGTGAGACGAGGTAGGAATAGATCTGTTTATGAATTAATTTTTCGAAGATTTTAGAAAGCTGTGGTAAATTTGAGATTGGTCTGTAATTGTTCAAGTCAGTTTGGTCACCTCCTTTGTGGATCGGGTGACCCTAGCTATTTTGAGAATTGATGGGAAGGTTGAAGATTCAATGGATTTATTGAATAATGCTGCTATAATTGGTGACAGTACATGTGTAGCTTTTTTGTACATAAAGGGTGGTAAGCTGTTTATGTCTCCTGCTTTGTTTTTAAGGGTGTTGATTATGAGTGAGACTTCAATTGAGTTGGTAGGAGCTAGGAATAGTGTATCTGGGTAGGTGTTGGTGAGGTAGTCTGTTGGACGAGTGTTCGAGCTTGGGATCCTACTCGCTAGATTCTTTCCTATGGTGGAGAAGAAAACATTAAGTCTGTTTGCTGTCTCAGTTGGTGAGAGTAGGGGTTTGTCTGTTTTTGATAATTTGATGGTATTGTTCGTGGATATCTTTTTATTTCCTAGAATTGTAGATAGGGTTTTCCAGGTCTTTTATATATCACCTTTTACGGTCTGGAGTCTGTTCTCATAATACAATTTTTTGGACCTTCTTATCAGGCTAGTAAGGATTGATGAGTAGCGTTTGGATTGTTCTCTGGTTATTAGACCCCTTCTATATTGTTTTTCATATTGGTGCCTCTTATTTATGGATTTAAGGATGCTGGGTGTTAGCCAGGGATTGTTAAGTCTCTTAGCTGTGATCTGTTTAGTTTTTTTCGGGCAATGTCTGTTATAGAGGTTATGTGTTTTTTTAAGAAAGTTCTTGATGCATTCATTAGTATCTGAATGTGTTTCCAATTCATTAAGCCAGTCACCTCATCCTTCATAGACCTATCTGCCGACATGTCCACTCCTAAATATCTGAATACATTCACCTCCTCCATACTCTCTCCCTCCAATCTGATATCCAATCTTTCATCACCTAATCTTTTTGTTATCCTCATCACCTTACTCTTTCCTATATTCACTTTCAATTTTCTTCTTTTACATACCCTACCAAATTCATCCACCAACCTCTGCAACTTCTCTTCAGAATCTCCCAAAAGCACAGTGTCATCAGAAAAAAGCAACTGTGACAACTCCCAATTTGCATTGGATTCTTTGTCTTTTAACCCCACACCTCTTACCAAGACCCTCGCATTCACTTCTCTTACAACTCCATCTATAAATATATTGAACAACCACGGTGACATCACACATCCTTGTCTAAGGCCTGCTTTTACTGGGAAATAATCTCCCTCCTACACATTTTAACCTGAGCCTCACTATCCTCATAAAAGCTCTTCACTGCTTTCAGTAACCTACCTCCTATTCCATACACCTGCAACATCTGCCACATTGCCCCCCTATCCACCCTATCATACTTCTTTCTTCTTTCAATAAGTCTGCCGTTTCCCACCAAGGTGGGGTGGCCCAAAGAGAAAAACAAAAGTTTCTCTTTTTAACTTTAGTAATATATACAGAAGGGGTTACTAGCCCCTTGCTCCCGGCATTTTAGTCGACTCTTACGACACGCATGGCTTACGGAGGAAGAATTCTGTTCCACTTCCCCATGGAGATAAGAGGAAATAAGAACAAGAACTAGTAAGAAAATAGAAGAAAACCCAGAGGGGTGTGTATATGCTTGTACATGAATGTGTAGTGTGACCTAAGTGTAAGTAGAAGTAACAAGACATACCTGAAATCTTGCATGATTATGAGACAGAAAGAAGACACCAGCAATCCTACCATCATGTAAAACAATTAAAGGCTTTTGGTTTACACTCACTTGGCAGGACGGTAGTACCTTCCTGGGCGGTTGCTGTCTACCAACCTACTACCTAGAACCCTATCATACGCCTTTTCTAAATCCATAAATGCCACAAAAACCTCTTTACCCTTATCTAAATACTGTTCACCTATATGTTTCACTGTAAACACTTGATCTACACACCCCCTACCTTTCCTAAAGCCCCCTTGTTCATCTGCTATCCTGCTCTCCATCTTACTCTTAATTCTTTCAATAATAACTCTACCATACACTTTACCAGGTATACTCAACAGACTTATTTCCCTATAATTTTTGCACTCTCTTTTGTCCCCTTTGCCTTTATACAAAGGAACAAACAATACATGCTCTCTGCCAATCCCTAGGTACCTTACCCTCTTCCATACATTTATTAAATAATAGCACCAACCACTCCAAAACTATATCCCTGCCTGCTTTTAACATTTCTATCTTTATCCCATCAATCCCAGCTGCCTTACCCCACTTCATTCTACCCACTGCCTCACGAACTTCCCCCACACTCAGAACTGGCTCTTCCACATTCCTACACGAAATCACAGCTTCCCTGTCTTCATCAACATTTAACAACTCCTCAAAATATTCCCTCCATCTTCCCAATACCTCTAACTCTCCATTTAATAACTCTCCTCTCCTATTTTTAACTGTCAAATCCATTTTTTTCCCTAGGCTTCCTCAACTTATTAATCTCACTCCAAAACTTTTTCTTATTTTCAACAAAATTTGATGATAACATCTCACCCACTCTCTCATCTGCTCTCTTTTTACATTGCTTCACCACTCTCTTAACCTCTCTTTTTCTCTCCATATATTCTTCCCTCCTTGCATCACTTCTACTTTGTAAAAACCTCTCATATGTTAACTTTTTCTCCCTTACTACTCTCTTTACATCATCATTCCACCAATCGCTCTTCTTCCCTCCCGCACCCACTTTCCTGTAACTACAAACTTCTGCTGAACACTCTAACACTACATTCTTTAACTTGCCCCATACATCTTCGACCCCATTGCCTACACTCTCACTAGCCCCTCTATCCTCCAATAGTTGTTTATATCTTACCCTAACTGCGTCCTCTTTTAGTTTATAAACTTTCACGTCTCTCTTACTTACTGCTTCTATTTTCCTTGTATCCCATCTACCTTTTACTCCCACTTTAGCTACAACTAAAAAGTGATCTGATATATCTGTGGCCCCTCTATAAACATGTACATCCTGAAGTCTACTCAACAGTCTTTTATCTACCAATATGTAGTCCAACAAACTACTGTCATTAAGCCCTACATCATATCTTGTATACTTATTTATCCTCTTTTTCTTAAAATATGTATTACCTATAACTAAACCCCTTTCTATACAAAGTTCAATCAAAGGGCTCCCATTATCATTTACACCTGGCACCCCAAATTTACCTACCACACCCTCTCTCCTCTACACTCCTCTCTTCTCCAGGTGCATACACGCTTATTATGACCCACTTTTCGCATCCGACCCTTATTTTAATCCACATAATCCATGAATTTACACATTTATATTCCCTCTTCTCCTTCCATAACTGATCCTTCAACATTATTGTTACCCCTTCCTTAGCTCTAACTCTCTCAGATACTCCTGACTTAATCCCATTTATTTCTCCCCACTGAAACTCGCCTACCCCCTTCAGCTTTGTTTCGCTTAGGGCCAGGACATCCAACTTCTTCTCATTCATAACATCAGCAATCATCTCTTTCTTATCATCCGCACTACATCCACGCACATTCAAACATCCCAGTTTTATAAAGTTTTTCTTCTTCTCTTTTTTAGTAAATGTGTATAGGAGAAGGGGTTACTAGCCCATTGCTCCCGACATTTTAGTCGCCTCATACGACATGCATGGTTTATGGAGGAAAGATTCTTTTCCACTTCCCCATGGACAATAGAGGAAATAAAAAAGAACAAGAGCTATTAAGAAAAAGAAGAAAAACCTAGATGTGTATATGTATATATATATGCATGTGCATGCCTGTGTAGTGTGACCTAAAGTGTAAGTAGAAGTAGCTAGATATACCTGTTATCCAGCGTGTTTATGAGACAGAAAAAAGACACCAGCAATCCTACCATCATGTAAAACAGTTTCAGGTTTCTGTTTCACAGTCACCTGGTAGTACCTCCCTGGGTGGTTGCTGTCTACCAACCTACTACCTAGATATAATACTGTAATAATAATACGTACTGTAATAATAATAATAATGTTGCAGCTTGAAGGTCATTTAAATTGTGATGTCAGTATGCTTCTGGCAAAACAGGGATGTACTGAGTGAATGTGAA